>VYZU01020316.1:0-10056 GCA_013401355.1 Ceyx cyanopectus | reverse complement strand
TATCTGTCCAAACCAGGACATATTTCTGCATGCTGATGAATTCTGGAATTCAACTTCTACACCTTTTGAAATTTTACTCTCAGGTTTTCTTGGTAATTTCTGACTTTAAAATGGAAGTGCCAACATAACTTACGAGCATTCTATTTTGTCATTGCCTACCTGGAGACACGGTAGTGTTGCACTAGCAGAAATTCCCAAATATGCAAAATAGGAAACTGTCCTGAAAAAAAAGTTGACATTTCCTGTCTTTTTCCTTCTGCAACTATAGAACAACCATAGTGCCTACACCAAGCCTTTAGAAGAACTGCTTGTTAATGAGAGATTCCTTCCATCAGCTTCTATAAGCACAATTCTATACTAAGGTTAAGTAAAAAAATAAAATACTGTGATAGATACAATTATGAGTCTGCAGTGGAATTAAAAGTGTTCAACTTTTCCAAGATTAAGTACCTTCTGTAGTTCACTAGCTCTGTAAATGTAGTCTGAAAGAATTTGCATGCTACTGCACTTGCACTATATTAATTATAAATCAAAGCACTTCATAGCATCTTCCACTTTAGCAGCTCATGTTTTACTAGCAGTGGTTTCACTGTATGGAGGATGTTCTGGGAATAAGAGCTATCAAATTTCAGATACCTCAGCTGGTGGAATAAAGGTTATTTTTACCTACTTTCATTGCTTTTTTGTAATCAGTTTCTAATGATTTTTAAAAGTCTTCTAGATTTGTTTGACAGAAATGCAAAACTACTGCTACATTTGATCACCAGTTGCCTCCGGCAGGAACCCAGTATAATGTTTGGTAAAATTCTGTTTGCTTTTATGACTAATAAAACCATGAAAAAAGTTTCTAAACTAGGCCAACTTAAAGTTAATTTGTTTAGAGCTTTGTCTCTGGTTCCTTATGGGCCCTAAACCAATGATGCAGAATGATTAGTGTTAACCTTAAACTAAGCTCATTTCAGAGACTGAAAAATTCATAAATGCAATTTCAATTTGATTTATGACTGCCTGCACATTACATATTTGCTTATATTTAGGCATAATGGTTGTGGAATTCTACACTTTTGGATGTTCAGGGCAATAAAGATCCTTAATTTCACACTTGTGACAAAATATAGTTGGCATTTCTTTTATCTTTTCTATGCGTGTGGATCTTCAAAACATTAAGAACTTTAATTGCACATTATCCCAATGTCTTACCTAGTTACAATTCTATCATTAACACAGAATTATACTGAATATTTCATATATAATGAGGCTATAAAAGTCACCATGATACTGTAAAGTAGAGAATTTTTTTCTGGACCTTAGCTGGCTTGTAGATTATAACCTGAAGAATAATACTCAATAATTCAATTCTATACACATGAGCATAAATGCCAACATTATTTTATTTAGAGATATATCCATACGCTTAAGGAATTTTCAACATTGACAGTATTGGATCCCAATGAATTGCAAAATTTTATTTTGCACTAAAATTTTGAATATCATTCAAAATAATAATATCATTCCAGCTTAATGTAACACAGGGTTCCTTGTTAAGTGGTCTAGGTGGTGCGTTTTAATTCCAGGTGTTTTTCTCTGCATATTGGGCAAAAAAAACCAACTCTGTCCATTCATTAGTTTATAACTGTTGGTCATTATGACTTTTTTTTTTTTTTAGGCAATTAATTCATGCTTCAAATTTCAATTCCAGATGTTCAGATTCTTCCCATATTCTATATGATTCTGGTCTAGATTTATTCTCTTTGCATATCCAAAATAAAATGTAACAATAGGTGTTTATTCTCACAGGTAGGAATCAGACCTAATTTTATGAAAGCTTTTCCCATGGTAGAGGCAAGGAGGAGCTTAAACACAGAGCAAAAATAATAAACCAACAAAATACTTTGCAGTCTGAGAGAACTTAATGCCACAGTAAGAACAGCTGCACACAAAAAGCATGACCTTAGTTACAGAATATTTACTGAAGAAATGATTACTTTTTCACCCATTCCATGCAAGTTACCTCAATCTCAGACACTGTATCTGAACATGTGCAAAGCTAAAGGAGCCAAAAACCCTTCAGCTACATCTGGGCTGAATCAGGTAGTTGCTACCATACAGTGTCTAAAACAGCATGGTGGAATATTCTATAGAAACATAGATAATAACATGATAGGCATCATACATTATGATTTAAAAAAAACCAACATAATCATTTCTAAAATATCTCTGAAATATTAACTTAGTAACTATAAGCAGAATCATTAAGAAGCATCTAATTAAGATCTAAAATTAAGCTTAAATATAGTGCTACAATTCCTGTATGTATAGGGTATAAGACATTAAATAGGCAATAAAATTTTGTTCTGGTCATTTCTCAAACTTATAACTTCAGTCATTTATAGGAGGATGCAAAGGGTTTGCAGAGCCCTTTGGATTCTAATGTGCTTGCACTTGTTTGGTCAACTGTCAGAGGACAGCAAAACAGATAAAAACCTACACAAGCTTTGTCCATAAGCCCAAAATAGATGCATTAGCAGTAAAATAACCACTGCTGACAGCCAAATAGTCACAATCAGATTTCAAAACTAATATTCCACTGCCAGATCAGAACAAACCATAAACTTGCTTTCTGTCTGAATATTAAAAGTATGAATATATTATAAAATAGATAGTTTTGAGAAACAGATTTTGAGAAAGAATTCTGGCCATATGGAAAGGATATTCATATTGTTTATGGTGTGTCAGTTTTATGGTGTTTGTGGATGATAATTTCTGTGCAGAAAATGATCATCAGAAAATGATTTGGCCAAACAAAACCATTTCAGAAAATGAAACCACATAGTACCTTCAGTAGAAGCAAAATAAAAAGTTACAGTAGTTATAGTACAGTCTCACTATCCAAAAATTTGCTGTAGCAACCTTTATTAATACTGCAAATACATTCATATTTAAAAGTAAAAGCTTCTGTACTTATTTCCAGGTAGACTGTATAACAACATCCCAGAAAGGACATAAGGATTCTTCTTTTCCTTTGGCTTTTCTGACACATCAAACCCAAGTGTCCTCCCCAGCTTTCAATAGAATGCAAGTATTCCAGACACCATTTTGCAAACAGCCCATGGTGAGGACAGAACAAGCACATATTTCCACCCAAACAGACATTAGGAAGAATTTCTTCCCCATGAGGGTGGTGAGACACTGGAACAGGTTGTCCAGAGAGGTGCTGGAAGCCCCATCCTTGGAAGTTTTTAAGGCTGGATGAGGCTCTGAGCAGCCTGACCTAGTGGGAGGTGTCCCTGGCATTATCAGGGGGGTTGGAACAGATGATCTTTAAGGTCCCTTCCAACCCTGACGATTCTATGATTGTATGAAATAAGCCAACATTCCTTCAACATTCTGAAAACTCCTATGAGTTCACTTCTCAGATATCAGTTATTTTAGGTTTTGGAAGGATTCCCACTGTGGAGATACAGGCTAGAAATAGAAATGGCATTACAGCAGAGAACAGAACACAAAATATTGTTTGTGGAAACAGAACAGTTATAACACAGAACTGGAAATAATCCATATCTGAATGGTGGAGTGACACACTCAGGCAGCAGCACCCCTGCTTTCATGTTCTGTGCAACCTTGCTCAGTTCCAGTAGGTGTGTCTAAACCTGATCAAGCTACAACTACAGGGAGTTTTAATACTGCACCTCAAAGGGACATTTTGGTCTGGCTCACATGCTGTGGCTTCTGGCATTTCTTTTCCTTCCTTCTTGATTTTTGGAATAATTTCTGACTTTAGCCTTCATTACTTCTAAGAAATTTATAGCTGGTTAAAGCAATTAGCACATTTGTTTCCCAAAATTCTGTAGCTACTTTTAAACTAAATAAGATCTTTCTATCATCAACTTGGCATTTGGTTGTAACTGAGGTGCAATCTCACCTTGAATAATCATCACCAGAAAATTAAAAACATTTACAAGTTACAACAAAAATTTATGATTGAGACATGGTTCACAGATGTTATTAGAATGGTCTTCACTATAAAAAAAAATTGATATCCTCATGCCAACAGTGGAATATGGGAGTTTGGATTGTAAAGCTCCTTAGTCACCTGTCTAATTTTATTATAGTTAACACTGCTGCCAGGTAAGTTTATTTTGCTCATATACTTAAGCCTTCTAGTCTGGAGTAGGATGTTACAAGCTAGAACAACCTGGCTGCTGAAGGTAAATTTTGCCCTATGTGAAAATACTTTTCCTATTCTATCCATTAATTGGCATTAAATATGCTTCCCTAATGATTCACTAAAACAAATTATTTTGGGTTTTTTTCTCATTACTCCAGATGAAGAGAGCAGATCTCTGCCACAATTCTCTGAAGTAATACATTTAGATATGTAGCAACTCTCATTAACTTTCATTTTTCATGATTCAAGACAAACTGACTTCACAAGTTAAGTAAATTTTTTTCACAGTATTTCAAAGGCTCTTTTTAGCCCATGTTTTTGTCAGCACATTAAAGGTTTTCTAGTGTTTGAGGTTGACAAGTATTAGTATCTAGACATTTACACTGTAATCAAGCAATTAATGATAAAAACTTTCAAATAAAAACTCAGAAGCAATAACAGTGTAATTTTCATCACCAAGCCAAAGATATATAATCAGATCTCAAGGCCTAGTGGAATTGAAGTCCCACTAATTTGGACTCCACAGACCTCTACCAAATAACTAAATATGATTTAAGCAGATTGCAAAAAATAAATCAGAACAGTTATGATTAGAATTTAGGCTGCAAAATAGTGCAGATGAAGAGTAGGTTTATTACATCTAGCATCAAACAGGACACTCAAATGTATCTCCCACAGTGGAGTATTTGACTGTATTAGTTGCCTTGGGTAAAAAAATCTTTGTTAAAAGACCCAAGAGAGAACAAACATGTTTTTTACTGTTCCTATAGCTTGTCTATACTCTATTGCCCTCTGTATCCCAGCATCTAACAGACATCTAGGACTCCTCCAGTACATTTTGTACTACTGCTGGCCACAGTTCAGTATCTGTGATGTTTTTTCTAAATCAAAAGGCCATGTTCTGGTGAAATATTAATAGAAAAGAATTTCCCGTCACTCCTCACAAATAAAAAACTGCATCTGTAAGCTTTTCTCATTATCCAAAACAGGATTTAATTTTAAACCTTGGAGACAGTAAAAAATACTTAAAGCCAGCCTCTTTTCCTGATTTCTCCTGGGACTTCAGGCAGGCTGTGTAATCCAGCTGCTCTAATTAGCACAGCAAACTGCAGTTTTGCTTAGAAGAAGAAACAAATTAAAACTTTATTCTTCTTTTTCTCAATAAACTGTATTCCCCAAATAAAATTAATTGTCAGAGGAGGCATAAAGATGGAATGCATTTCACATAACTTTAGTTTGACAGAGACAGGAAAAATCCAACGTCTCTTAACTTACCGTCTTGATTTTTCATTGACATTAATCTTCTGTTAATTTTAATCAAACACACCTGCAAAACCACAACAAACTGTAGCAGTATCTGGAAGGTCTAAAATAAATAGGTCACTGAGGATAGGAGAAGGCTTTCTACAAACCAGCATCATTTGGGTCTTTACATATGGACAAAGCTTAGAGAATTTAAATTAAATCACCAGTAACCTCAAAGAATTCAGGTCTGCTGTCTCTAGAACTCACAAGAATCGGACTGACTTTAAAGAAGATAAAAATATTTTATACACCTTTAGACACCTGTAAAGCCCATTCAGCTCATGGTTTACTGCTGGCGTTGCATCATTTCCCATTCTCAGCAAGAAGATTGAAAGTCATCAAATAATGTCATTTTATATTAAGCATCATCATTTTCAGATCAAATGCAAGTGAAATACTTTTTCATCAATCATTTGCAAACAGCTCTTAAATAAAGCCTAGAGACATTAAACATTCACCTCCAAGTCAACTCATGCCCTGACAAAACCAATAACGAGTTAAAGTAAATTTACAGATGCAGCTGTATTCTAAGAAAATGTCAGCTTTTGATTATGTATCAAAAGTACAAAAATAATCTGTCAATACAACAGAAAACAGTTCTGACTGTGCCAACCTCGAGATACCTAACAAGTTTCTTGGTAGTGAATAATGGGAAGAAATGCTCAACTGCCTCTGTGAATCTGTGAGTCACCCTCACAAACACCTTCCCTCTTTTGTCTGTTTTACATCTTTTTCACTACTTATACTGAATGCAAAATCTAGGTCCAAAAAAGGATTTTAGGGTCTTAGACTTAAATTCTTGAACATCATTTTAGTTCTATGGCATGCAAAGGAGAAGACAGAGCCCTGGGCCGGGTGCTTCAGGGGGGTTGTGGAGTCTCCATCTCTGGAGACACTTAAGACCCGCCTGGATCTGTTCCTGGGTGACTTGGTCTAGGTGATCCTGCTCAGGCAGGGGGGTTGGACTAGATGATCTTCTAGCTCCCTTCCAGCCCCTAATATCTGTGATTCTGTGCTTGCATGCTGTGCTGGAAAGCATCTGCAGCAGGTGAACCAGCCCATCCAGAAGGACTGGCAAAAAGGAGCTTCAGAGGCAGCTGCCTGCACATGCAAATCACCACACCCAGATAATCTAACAACTGAGCTGTGTCTAAAGCTTGCATCTTCACATAGCTCACTCAGAACTGCACTCTGGAAGACTGACAGACACAAACTCTTTCGGAGCATTGCCAGCAGGCCCAAGTGCTCCCATGGACTACCTCTGTGCTCTCCACTGGTGCTGAGCTCCCCCCAAGCTCGTGCACCACTCCATCCACCAAGGTGCTCACACAGCAGCTGGCATCAGCAGAGAGGAGTTTCACAGATTCACAGATATTAGGGGTTGGAAGGGAGCTAGAAGATCATCTAGTCCAACCCCCCTGCCAGAGCAGGGGCACCTAGACCAAGTCACCCAGGAACAGATCCAGGTGGGTCTTAAGTGTTTCCAGAGCAGGAGACTCCACAACCTCCCTGGGCAGCCCCTGCCAGCCTCTGTCACCCTCACTGAGAAAAAGTTCTTCCTTGTGTTCTCTGCAGCAGACTGGAGAAGCCAGCCAGGGCTAGGGTGGGTGTATCTGGTGAAGGTGACACCACTACAGAGAGACTCGTGGTTAGCATGGCCACCAAGGTTAACGAAGGCTCAGCCACCATGAGCATAGAAGTGGGTCATGAGAGAGCCTACTGATCACAGCATCTACACTCAGCATCTTCCTCTGCCTGGCCCATTCATTCCCAAACCATCCTCCCCTACCACTCAAAACAGTGCCAGCTAGCTATTGCCAGAAAGTGGGTGGAAACCTTCTCCATCTTTCACTCTGGAGCCAACAAAAGCCCTGAAAACCTGAATGCTGGGTAAGAAGTTGAGAGGAATGAGTGTTGTTAGCACTTCCACTCCCAGGGCTGTTTCTCCAGCTGAAATTGCATTAGATTTCACATTAAATCTAAAAGCCTGAGAGTGACATCTACTAAAAAACATAAATTTGAGTGCTATTTCAACTGATCTAGAATAGTTCTGTTCCAGCAGCTTTCTGTCAGATTGAAATTTATTATCAGAATGGATATTTTATTAGATTTATAGGTGCCACCACATGAATGCATGACAGGAGGGAAGCCCATATAATTAAAATGCTGTGAATAGAAAAGTAGTATAAACACAATTATTAAATACTTCAACGAAAAATAACATAAAACCACAATGAACAGCCTCATAGAAAAAAAAAGTATTCTATTTAATATCCATTATTTTGTTAAAGATATAACATGACAGACATCAGTCTCCCTTGTGTGATTTAGACTGCCCATCTCATCAATTATTTGTTAATATAGGAAGAAGATTGTTTCTTACTTCATAAGCAATTCCACATGTATTTGCAGAATAACCCCACTGAGATCAGTGGCAGCAAGAGTAAACTTAGCCCACTATATAATCTTTACTGCAAGCAATCTGCATCTTGCAGTAAGAATATAGTATCAATGTGGAAGCAATTTCACACCAGCTATAAAGCTTTCTGGACAGGCATTTAAAAAAATCTTAGCCAAGAAAATAAGTATTTCTCTGTACCATCAGGAGGGGAAAAAAAAAAAAAGTAAGACAAGATTACAATTTGGGCAACACTAACAACATTTAACCCTCATTTGTTCCAGGTGATCAGTAAATAATTCTCTATATAAGGAAAAGAAGCAGGAATTATAGTGGTAACTGTTTGTTAAACTCCATTCCTACAATAAAGAATAGCAGTAGACACTTAAAAAAAAAAAAAGAGAGGAGAAACTCCAATACTTTCTTAACTCCTTTGTTTCCTTTTTTAAGGCCTTTATTCTATTAAGTTTTTCTCATACATATAGATGTTATTGATGAATTGAATTTAAAAAAAAAATAAAATAATTCCATTTGTTTTCCCAGAATACATCATCCTTGTTTGAAAGTTACACCAAATTAAGGCAGCATACCCAATTCTAGGCAGTGCTGCACCCTTTTAAAAAATAATAAAATCTTTCCCCTGTTCATTCTCCCTCTCTCCCATAGGAAAACGAAGGAGAAAATAACAGCCTACACTAATTTCTTAGACCAATTGTCATCATTTTGGCTGCTAAAGCCTGACCTAAACTGCACTGAAATCAATAGTATTATCTCCAGTCACATGCACTGGAGCTGAACGTATCAACTGCTCCATTCAGCAGTGGCTAAACTGCTGATACATTAAATACTGGGAAACTGCAAACTTCAGTAATTTGGGAATTTTTCTGGGTTTCAATGCACTTGTTCTGCTAATACGATGTATTTAAGGAGATCTTATTACACAGCTGCTAATGGAGTACTAGAAATGGCAAAAATTCACATTTCTGTATTGATTTTTCTTCCGAGGTCTCGAGCAGGTGCTTCAATGTCTGGTGGGTTTCCACAATTGGAAAGGCAACGACCATATTGTTCTTTCTGTTGAGGCAGTAACAGCCTGTTGTGAAGCACAACAGTTTTGGTGTTTTTCATTCTTATGCAATCATTCTGATAAAAAAAAAAATACTTAGCCAGTATCTGCAAGGACATGATCAAATTTTAAACGGAATTTAAAATCAGCTTGTGCAGAGTATCCTTTACAGATCAAGATCCATCAGTACCCAACTGTATACTACACTAGTACTATATAATTGGTAGATACTGCCACTGCAGNATACTGTAAATAATCTTCACCATCAGGGTGGTGAGGCATGGTTTTCCCAGAGATGTGGTGGAAGTCTCATCCTTAGAATTTTTAAGGCCAGGATAGATGGGGCTCTGAACAACTCTGCCATTGTCAGAGGGGTTGGAACTAGATGGTCTTTAATGTCCCTTCCAATCCTGACAGTTCTATGAATTCTATGAATGTACAGGTTCAAATACCTACACTATTTGGATTTAAATGAGCTAAAATTTTCTGAACAAGTCTTGTAAAAAGGTCATTGAAAAGAGAGTTTATTTAAAGAAACCACAAAACATATTTTTGAAGAAATCAACTTTGTTTTTTCTGTCTCACTAGGCCTTCTGACCCCACAGTGACCACCAAAATTGCTTTTTCCACTGTATGTCTACTTTCAATAATCAAGTCTCCCATAAATAACAGATCATTGATCTATTTCATTCTCTAAAGAAAGCAAATGACATAAAGAATGCAAGATGGGAGATTAAAAGAAAGAGAATGATTTTCAAAATCCATGATGTTTTAAAAAAAACAACTTCAGTTGAAACAGACCTGTTATCTTGTCCAGTTCACTTCTTTTGCAACTATTTCCTTTTTTAAGTAGCTTTTTTGTAATAGTACAGTTTGGAAGCCACTGCCTCTTGAGTTTTCAAGGAGAAAGTACAGAGGCTGGGCCACTTAGAAATTCTGTCAAGCACTGAGAAGGTTCTTCATTAAAGCCTTTCTGACCCATCCTCTGTATGGATTCCACCTCTCAACAATGTACCCTATAGCACAGGTTTGCAGATTGGAGCTCATAAAACACATCATAAATGATTTAACCTTGATGGAATAATCCAGTATTTATCTGCACCTCATAAGAAAAGCATT
>VYZU01020315.1:15404-34075 GCA_013401355.1 Ceyx cyanopectus | reverse complement strand
ATTCTGTGATTCTGTGAAGCTATCTATTGTAGAAATGTGTAAAATGAAAGCTGGGTTGATCCTTCTCCCATTTCTCCCCAAAAAACCCCACTGCATGCTGTTCCTCAAATGGAAAGTCTGAAAGCCTTCAGAGGGTAGTTCATTTTTGAACAACATTTTTACACTCACAAGTGAAAGCAAGGCATTATATGAAACAGCTAAATTAGCCATTAGGGCAGGACTACACAAATAAAATGCCTGGGATGATGTAGCTAAACACCTTGCAGTTAGAAAAATGACAGTGTACAAGCAACAAGGGAAACCAGACTGATGAATGTGATTTAGTAAAGATCAGACTTTCAAGTCAGAAAATCAAATTGAGAGTATGGACCATTATATTCAGAAGTATGCTAAATTGTACTATAAGAGAACAAGTGCTTCTGACTCCAGGTAGAGCAGGTAGAGCAGTGATTTGGGACCTGGGTATCAGTTGTGTCCTTGCAACTGGGCTTTGCAACCTTGTTCAGATCACCCTACATCCTTGTGCATCAGCTCCTGTGCTTGTGAGACAGGGCAGGCACCTGACATAAAAGATGCTTTTTAAAATCTGCAGATGTAACTAGCTCTGAAAGAGCTAGCTGAAGGTCCTTTCTATATGGACTGTCTTGGCACCTGTCATTTTCCAGGGATATCATTGACATCTGTTATATAAAGGTGTTTCTTTTTTTTTTTTTCTTTTTTTTCTCAAGAAGGCAAGTGACTGAACAAAGTACGAAATGGTTTTGCTGAATTTCATGATTATACCCAAGAAACTTATATATATATATATTTTACTTACAGTGGCTCTTTGCAGATGTGAAAGAATGTTGCATGGTTTTGAACCTGCCTAGAAAAATATGAGCTGGAGAAGCTTGTGTATTTTTAATATCAAGCCAATTTTTTTCTTGGACAATCTTGCATGTCTGTAACACAGAAGTTAAGGTCACATTTCCTGAGATGATTATGAAATGCTCCAGATGCTTGGTGTGATAGTCTAAACAAGGTAGCCAAGGGAGAGATGTAGAAGGAAGTTCCTCTGATGGGTAAAAAAAGCCCTTCAGATGGATAGCCTCCAGGTAGAGCTTCCCTTCAGTGCTTCTGCCTGTCCACTCCTGCAGAGAGGAGATTGATCCTGTCTTACCTAAGGATCAAACTCATGGGCACAGGTGAACCACTCTTCTCAAATCCCATCCATCTGACTCCCACAGTCTTACATCTGACCTTGAAATTTCACCAAGTTCTCACACAGAGATATTAACAGAATGAGAAGGAAAAGTCCTCCAGTGGTATCTGCAATGCACAACCCCTTGCAGGGAGTATAAGCCAACAAGGCTTAAAAGAGGCAAAATTGATCTGATTGTTCCCATAAGAATGATGTTATAATTCTTACATTAGTGAAAGAAAATGGAAGGGAATGGATTCTTTTATCCTTGGTTTAGATTTAGACACACAAGTTACTGAGAATGGCAATTTTGACCTTTTAATCAACTTGTGTCTCATTTATTGTTAGCTGAGAGTAAGCATGTGGATGGTTATCATGCATCAGCTGGCATGTAGGAAGTTGTACAGATGAACCATACTCTTATATTGGAGCTTGACTAGATCCAAGGTTAACTAGTCTAACACACAAAATTTGCTGTAAGTATTTAATTTCTTGCACCATTCAGAGCAAACATGCTTGGGGTTTATCTGCATGGGCAGAAGGAGATTTAGAGAGATGAAAAACTAAATGTGAAGAGATGAGGTGTCAGTGGAAATCCCAGGTGCTCAGGGTCTTAGTGGATGTACAGAGACCTCACAGCACCAGGGCAGGATAGTCTAGTTCTGCTAGATGCCAGAATGTGTTACATCCAGTACAGAATGTCAAAGATCATAGAGAGACAAATTCATTTGGGAGCAGAATGGAGGACTTTGAGAAAAAACAGGTGCCAGTCTGATAAATAGATGTGAAGGCAGATGGGAAAAATAGTGAATTGTTCTATGACTTTGACCTCCTATGTGACCATGCCAGCTCACATTGCTGTGTAGAGTTTAAACGGGCCCCTGGTCACATTTTTTCCATTTCCCTGTTAGATAGGTGATGGATCTCACATTTGCTACTTGCTGAATGTTACTAATGTTTCATGGTTTTGAGACAACTTTCTTTCTGAAGGCATTTTAAATCTGCTTGAGAATGTGTAGATTCCTTTGTCCCAACCATTCTTTGAGGTAATTACCTAACCATCTACCAGAGTAAATCAGGACATGTCTTTCACTAACTTGACACTACCTTTTTTTTTCCAAAATTCTGAAAGACACTACATCGCCCTTAAATTTTTTAATAAATATTATCTTTTTTTTTCCTAAGGCTTTACTGCTGAAGGTGTTTAGCATGTCCAGGGATTTCCACTCTATTTAGCAGCCTCCTCCCAGATTTCAACCTGCTATCACAACCATCACAACTGGTTTGCCCTTGAAGGTGTTACTGTGTCTGTTTGGATGGCAAGTCTGTGATGTGGCTCCATACAGAAGCTCTTGGTTTGACAAGGCTCTGAGCAGCCTGACCTAGCTAGAGATGTCCCTGCTTATTGCAGAGAGGTTGGACTAGATGGCCTTTGTATGTCCCTTCCAACCCAATATATTCTGTGATTCTCCTAGGAGAACCTTCACACATCATTTTCTTTATGGTTTGTTTTGGGTTGTGGCTTTTTTTCTGGGTTTGTTTGGGGTTGTCGGTTCATTTTTGTAGTTCTGTTCTTTTGTTGTTATTTGTTTATTTGTTTTTCTTTTTATTTCATTTTCTTTTGTTGTTTTAGTTTGTTTTTTATTTGGTGTTTTGTTTGATTTTTTAACTTCGGTTTATCTGAAACAGGTGCTTTGACTGCTGTAAATGTTAGTTAAAATATTATTGAGTGGCTAATGTTTTATGGTCATCTATTTCAGTAGTTTTGTTGGTTTGTTTTTTTTTTTTCTGCAGTAATGTTTATAGATGCATTTCTTCTTGTCTCTTCTAGCTATATTTTACTGTTTAGTCATTCACTTTATGACAATTTGCTGCTGGTTTTCAGAAGAGATTTTCAGTGAATTAGCTTGGAAGTTAATGCTGACCTGCTTCCTTGGCTTCAGCAGCTGCCTGTGCTCTGGTGCATCTGATCTGGACACTAATGCTGTAATGAATTTTCTGTCAGTATTTTGCAGTCAATACTTTTGTCTGTTGTTGTGTATAATTTATTTCTGGCATAAGCTCCCCTTCAATACCCTGAGAGTGAGATGATACGTGCATCTGCACAAGTGGTTAGTCTGGGACCTGCTGTGTTCCTGGGGGGGTGGAGAAGACCTCAGTCTATGGGGTTTGCTCTGGACAGTGCTGGCTATGAACCCAAGTTCTCTCATTTCTGAGTTGTCCTAGGATTCTACTTCACCTACTTCACCTTTTTCAGGATGATTTAGGAGGATGTGCTGTTCAGGATTCCCATTCAAGTGTTATTAGTTTTGTAGTATCTTCCAGGCTGCTTTCTTGAATGTCATGTTGATTCTCTGGGGACAAAGGAAACGAAGGAAGGAAAATGCTCACAGGAGTGATAAAACAGGACTATGACTAATATCTTCTCTCTCTCTCTGCAGTGTTTTTTTACAGATCAAAAATCAATTAAGGGTGAATTTCACTGGGAAGTCTTTAAACAATGTAGTATTTCATTAGAGATTATTGCAATCTATTTCACATTTGCAGCCCAGGTGTGAATTACAAAATTAGCCTGATGCTTTTAATAATTTCCTCAGAGGTAACATTACTCCAAGCACCCTGTGTTTAGTGTAAGCTGTGCAGCTGCTGTTGCAAAAGATGTTATTTATTGTCTCCCCCTGAATCCTGATAGACACAGGACTGAAGGAATGGGTTTCTTAATGTGATGACAGCCTGGCTAGGCACAGGATTGTAGACCGTAAGGAGCTGCCGAAGAAAATAAGAGTTTGGCTTTATAAGAGAGGTAGACGGGGACAATGAGATGAGTGGATTTTATTTTTTTTCCAGTCCCTTTTTGAGCTGTCTTTACTAGCATGAGCCTCTACCTTTGTGAAACATACCTGATGTGAAACATCCCATCTTGCCACCTCCTTCCTTGGTTCCCAGATGTGTCCCTTCTGACATCCAAGCCCCATAACACTGAGACAGGAGGACTCTGGTAGTGCTAGTGTATTTTTCACTGGCATCTGGATTCCTAACTAAATCCTTTGGACATGGCACTCCTTTCAAAACCTTCCCTTCCTGAAGGCATGAAGAGCTGATCAATGTGCCTTCCTCTGTTCAACTGCAAACTCCTCATTTCAATTATTAGTCCTCCTTAGAACTTTCCCTTTTCAGTATCCATTTGCTATGTAGTACATCTTTCCTTATTCACAACCTGGTTATTGATTCTTATTTGGGTATCATCTGTCTTCCTGAGATTCAGGGAGCTGAGATTTGGAGGGAGAGGTATCAACTTCTATTAGTTCAAGTCTGATATAGTTAGCTGATAGTGAAATAGGAGCTTTTAAGATGCAGAAGGGGTACTTGAGATGTCTCCACAGGTTTAATATAGGGTTTGCATATCCAGAACACTGACTGCTCCCTCACCTGGGCAGGTAGGTGCTTTACTTGAGGATGTTACTGTTCCCTTCCTCTTCTAACACCATCACAGCTATAACAGTCCAACTACAGTAGCTCAGCCCTTTCCTCCATCTCACTTGAAGTGCATAAGGTCTTGTTTAGAGTCATAAAAGGAACTTATACAACCTTATACATCTGTGTTTGTTTCACTCTACCTCCTTTTTTTCCCATTTCTCATCCTCTGTCATCTGTTGGTTTCTCTGCATTCTTTTTTCTTTCTACATAGCTCTCTTCTTCTCCAAGAGAGGACTTACACTTAGCTTTGTCAGGCTGATACCTGGCACTGCAGGGTGGAACTCATAAAGGCTGTTGCTAAAAGAAAAAAACCCATAAACCTCTGCAGAAACCTGCTGCCTGTAATTACTTTTCTAGAGAACAGTAAGAAGCAAGCAGTTATGATATTTTCCTTGAGTACTCTCTTGGGCCCCAATTATTTTCAGCTAAGGATACATTCTGTGTCTGTTAAGACTTGTCTGTCTAATCCTTGCTGGATGTCCCTTCTAAGTGCTTGCTCAACCTTGCCTTGAACCCCTGTAAACTTTCTGCACCCTTCTCAAAAGCATCTACTGTCTGTTATATGATGAGCCACCTCCTTTCATCTGCTCTGGATCTGTTTGATTACGTACCTCTGAAACTGCTAATTCTTGGGTTAGACAAGTTGGTTAACAAATTTCACCCACTCCTCCAGTGAACTCAATAATTTTTTAAAAATCCCCCTCACTGGACTCTTTTCTAAACTGAAGTATCCCAACCCATTGAGCTGTTCTTCACAGAAAAGCTGTTCCAGATCGTATATTGTACTTGTCCTTTTTGTAAATCTGCTGTATTCCTTCTGCTGTGCGGAGCTGTAGCTATGGGATGACGCTTGTCCATGTGGTTTACCTGGCTGCTAAGGAGAGTGTGGGGACACTTAGTGTTCATTAAGTGACTGGCATTATATGCGTGTTTTTGAGAAGCTGACCCTTACAAGGACTTAAAAGGCTTTTATTACATGAACCTTTTCAGTGAAATGGCTATTATTATGAATCCTAAAAGAGGACTCGTTGCAGGTTCCAATTACAGTTCTGTCTGCATCTGATTTTAATGTTATTTGCTATTTAGGGAACATTTGAATATGCACTTTAGGAGGCATCTTTCATTTTATTTATGGTGGATAACCTTATTTTGAATGTAAAGGAAATTACGAAGTACTTCCTGCTTAGAATCAATTTACTTTAATTTAAAAAATATAGGTTGTTGTATGCTGGTTACATGGTAGCTTCACTGTAGAGAGAGGAAACCAGAGTACCTGGATGCAGTGACAGGGTGGTGTTCTTGTGATGCTTTGTAAGTTCAGCTACACCCAGAATTACTTGGTGTATCTTCACTGGCCTTTGAAACAGGAGACAAAAGTGATCAAGCTGCAAAGCAAGCTGAGTCTGCTCTGAGAAATCTCCTAAAAATGATCAATACTTGAATATGTTCAGATAATTTAGTTTAGGTGGGTGATTAGGTCATGTGCCATTTATTCTCTTTACCTGTTGGAAGTTCAGTAAAGTGCAAGGGGTAAAAGGCTGATGAGAATTTGGTTTCAGAAGGTCTAGTTTCAGAATTTGGGAATGTCTGGTTAACCCAGTCATGTGCATTTGATTCAGATCAGATGTTGGCATGTCATTTTGCCTCTGTTCAGTTATCCAGATCTTGTGACACAGGATTTATGTTGGCTGAGGAAAAGCAGTTGACCTGGCATAAAACCTGCTATGACAACGTCTGAGAAGATTTGAGGCACCAGCAAGAGCTAGAACAGGGTTAGTTCATTCCGTTCCATACAAGGGTTACTAGAACAAGATTCACTCTACCATCAAATGATTCCCGTGAGTGTTTTCTTGTGTCTGTGTTTGTATTTACACCTTCCTGCTGGAAACATGCACACGTAGATTAAAAAAAAAAGTGGTCTAGTGGATTCCAGCATGAAGTCAAGTGACTTGGATTTTTTCAAGGGCCCACCTAACTCTACTAGAAAGCAGGTTGTTACATGTTAGTTCAGAACCCTTTTGTTCAGCCTCAGATATTTTTATTCTCTTTATGTATTTACTGAAAGAACAAGAAAAATAACTCAAGGTGGCATCATGCAAAAATTACATGTTCAGAATGAAAGTGCTACATTTTGGCTTTTTCTCAAATGTGAGTGTGGTACCTTGCCCCTTTTCAAGTCAAGTATCAGTTTAGACGAATAGAAAGTAAAATAATAACATCCTAAATCAAAATGCCATTGAAAAAAACCCACATTGCACAATTTACCTCCTCTGTGTGTGAGTAGAGGTGGTAAGGAGAGGTCAAGACAGGAGGATGTGAGGGAAGGTACCATATGTGAAAAATGTTAGTCATGCTAGNTCTGTCATCTGTTGGTTTCTCTGCATTCTTTTTTCTTTCTACATAGCTCTCTTCTTCTCCAAGAGAGGACTTACACTTAGCTTTGTCAGGCTGATACCTGGCACTGCAGGGTGGAACTCATAAAGGCTGTTGCTAAAAGAAAAAAACCCATAAACCTCTGCAGAAACCTGCTGCCTGTAATTACTTTTCTAGAGAACAGTAAGAAGCAAGCAGTTATGATATTTTCCTTGAGTACTCTCTTGGGCCCCAATTATTTTCAGCTAAGGATACATTCTGTGTCTGTTAAGACTTGTCTGTCTAATCCTTGCTGGATGTCCCTTCTAAGTGCTTGCTCAACCTTGCCTTGAACCCCTGTAAACTTTCTGCACCCTTCTCAAAAGCATCTACTGTCTGTTATATGATGAGCCACCTCCTTTCATCTGCTCTGGATCTGTTTGATTACGTACCTCTGAAACTGCTAATTCTTGGGTTAGACAAGTTGGTTAACAAATTTCACCCACTCCTCCAGTGAACTCAATAATTTTTTAAAAATCCCCCTCACTGGACTCTTTTCTAAACTGAAGTATCCCAACCCATTGAGCTGTTCTTCACAGAAAAGCTGTTCCAGATCGTATATTGTACTTGTCCTTTTTGTAAATCTGCTGTATTCCTTCTGCTGTGCGGAGCTGTAGCTATGGGATGACGCTTGTCCATGTGGTTTACCTGGCTGCTAAGGAGAGTGTGGGGACACTTAGTGTTCATTAAGTGACTGGCATTATATGCGTGTTTTTGAGAAGCTGACCCTTACAAGGACTTAAAAGGCTTTTATTACATGAACCTTTTCAGTGAAATGGCTATTATTATGAATCCTAAAAGAGGACTCGTTGCAGGTTCCAATTACAGTTCTGTCTGCATCTGATTTTAATGTTATTTGCTATTTAGGGAACATTTGAATATGCACTTTAGGAGGCATCTTTCATTTTATTTATGGTGGATAACCTTATTTTGAATGTAAAGGAAATTACGAAGTACTTCCTGCTTAGAATCAATTTACTTTAATTTAAAAAATATAGGTTGTTGTATGCTGGTTACATGGTAGCTTCACTGTAGAGAGAGGAAACCAGAGTACCTGGATGCAGTGACAGGGTGGTGTTCTTGTGATGCTTTGTAAGTTCAGCTACACCCAGAATTACTTGGTGTATCTTCACTGGCCTTTGAAACAGGAGACAAAAGTGATCAAGCTGCAAAGCAAGCTGAGTCTGCTCTGAGAAATCTCCTAAAAATGATCAATACTTGAATATGTTCAGATAATTTAGTTTAGGTGGGTGATTAGGTCATGTGCCATTTATTCTCTTTACCTGTTGGAAGTTCAGTAAAGTGCAAGGGGTAAAAGGCTGATGAGAATTTGGTTTCAGAAGGTCTAGTTTCAGAATTTGGGAATGTCTGGTTAACCCAGTCATGTGCATTTGATTCAGATCAGATGTTGGCATGTCATTTTGCCTCTGTTCAGTTATCCAGATCTTGTGACACAGGATTTATGTTGGCTGAGGAAAAGCAGTTGACCTGGCATAAAACCTGCTATGACAACGTCTGAGAAGATTTGAGGCACCAGCAAGAGCTAGAACAGGGTTAGTTCATTCCGTTCCATACAAGGGTTACTAGAACAAGATTCACTCTACCATCAAATGATTCCCGTGAGTGTTTTCTTGTGTCTGTGTTTGTATTTACACCTTCCTGCTGGAAACATGCACACGTAGATTAAAAAAAAAAGTGGTCTAGTGGATTCCAGCATGAAGTCAAGTGACTTGGATTTTTTCAAGGGCCCACCTAACTCTACTAGAAAGCAGGTTGTTACATGTTAGTTCAGAACCCTTTTGTTCAGCCTCAGATATTTTTATTCTCTTTATGTATTTACTGAAAGAACAAGAAAAATAACTCAAGGTGGCATCATGCAAAAATTACATGTTCAGAATGAAAGTGCTACATTTTGGCTTTTTCTCAAATGTGAGTGTGGTACCTTGCCCCTTTTCAAGTCAAGTATCAGTTTAGACGAATAGAAAGTAAAATAATAACATCCTAAATCAAAATGCCATTGAAAAAAACCCACATTGCACAATTTACCTCCTCTGTGTGTGAGTAGAGGTGGTAAGGAGAGGTCAAGACAGGAGGATGTGAGGGAAGGTACCATATGTGAAAAATGTTAGTCATGCTAGTTGACTCAGAAAGCACTCATGTGGCTTCAGTGAGGATGAGAGATGTAGAAACATAAACAGAACTTTAAATAATTAACTTTAATTGAACATACTAATCCATTCCAGTTTTACTTGCTTATGCTTCCTTCCATTTGTTTGTTTGTTTTTAGTTTATAGAGTTTTGCTTTGTTGTTTTTTGTTGTTGTTATTACTGTTGTATTTTTTTTGTTTATTGGTGTTTTTTTGTTTTGTCTTTTAAGGTGCATATTGTTAAGGAATTAGTAAAGCATTTTATTTCATATCTGGAAATATTTCTAACTTGGTTTGTAATTCATAAATCCAAAAGCTGCTTGTCTGGGGAACTACAGAAACGCTTGAATTTATTTGAACTATATGTCCTGAACTCTTGCCTTGATTTGAAAGATGTATTTAAGTCAAGGGGAGAATGAATAAGGAGGCCCAGCCATGTGTTTTGTACAATGGATTTTGCAGGCAAAGATTTAATAAGGGAGATATGTTATGCTTTGTTCAATGGCACTGTTACCTATATACCACTTTTCAAAGCCTGCATCCTTCCTGAAAACATCTCAGTGTACTTTTAGGCTTGTCTTGTGTTTTGATTTTTGTTTGCAAATGGATGGCAGAGTTAAGGTTATTGATGATATTTAACTTTGACCATAGCATCACACTTGTTGTCTTGACTTTCTTCAGAGGTTTTTCAGTGCCACCTCATTACTGAATCTTCTGGTTTTTTTAGGTGAGAGTGTACTCTTTCTAAGGATCTCTTTTAGACAGCTAAAGGCATCTATAAAACATTCATCAAGATATATGTGCACGAACCAAACTTAGGCTCCTTTTCGCACCAGATTGACCAATAATTGAAAGCTTTCCCAAATGCAGCCATGTGTGGTTAAAACAAGATGAAATCTAGAGCATGTCGAAGTGATTAAAAAGATATAATCAGATACTGCATGAGGCTACATCATCCTAGTCCTCACATTCAAACTTAGAGAACGCGTGGTCTTGGCAGCCCAGAAGTTGTGCTTCCCATGATGGACTGAGCAATGGAGTGTGCAGCAACCAACAGTATTCAGGAGCTGGAAAACCCTGCTCAGCCCTGAGGGATGCCATTTGTTTCTGTTTTCGGGTCTTCCTTCCCCCTCACTTGTTTAAAAGTTGATAATCTCTTTGGTACAGTGGATATTTGCTGTTGGACATAGCTCTAAAGCTCTCACAAAGCTCAGGGTGAAGGCAGGTAGCAGCTGGCAAGACAATCCTCTATTGGATTCAGTTAGCCCTCCCTGTCTCATGTTCTTGTGGCCCCTCACCTCTTTATTTTGCTTCTCTTCACTGCCATCTCTTTGCTCTTTTTATTCCACTTCCTTCTCATTTATCTGTTCTTGGCATCTGCCATACAGATTGTAGAGTTTCCACCTGCCCATAACACATGACCCTGACGGGAGACATATCTGTCCAGAGGCTAGGGTGAATTGGTACTAGGTAAAAGAAATGCAACCAGTAAAATATGGGTAATTTCATACTTCTGATAGTCAAAATGGATGACAAATTTCATTTTTTCTTCTCCTTCTCTTCATTTAACTGAAGGTGAAGAGCAAGGCCCTGGAGGATCAGTCTCAGTTTGTCTGGCCTTTGTGCCATGCTTCACCCATAGCCATCATAGGGAGGACATTAGAGAAATCACATAAAATCATGTGGCTCTTGCAAGTCCTGCCCTCTGATGCAAATTTATGACACCTTGTGGCATGCCCCTTCCCTTGAGCAGAACCTGAGTGACACAAGCCAATGAGGGAAGAATCAGAGTAGAAGCCTGCTGGGATGCTGCATATTCACACTGACTCAAGTAATAATATTCAACAACTTTCTTACCTCTAGTCATGTGGCAACGTTAAATATGACCACACGCAGCCATCTAAAAGATTGAAGGACATCAGGATTTTGTCAGCCATGCAGGTGAATTAAATCTTCCCTCCCTCTCCAGCTCTCCATAGAGACCAGCTCCCTGATGCCTGGGTTGCCAGCCAGCCACATGCTACTTGGGGCTGTCATCAAAATAAATTAGTTTCCAGGGGGGCTGAGTTCAATCAGGTCTGGATTTGAAGTGTGCAGATGCCCATTCCCTTTTGTCTTGCTTCCCCTTCTGCCTTTTCATTCTGTTTCCTCTGTTTCTTTTCTTTTAGTTTCTTTATTTTGAGGTTATGAAAGTAAATGTGCTCTGAACAGGAGGGGTGGAGCTCAATACCCATGCAATTTCAGAAAGGCACACAGTGCAGTGCAGTGTAGTGTAGTGTAGTGCAGTGCAGTGCAGTGCAGTGCAGAGCAGGGGTGTTCTGATTGTTATGATGGTGTAACACTAGTATTGGGAAACATGGGCAAGGTCTATGTTCCTTGTCATGGAGTCTCCTGTCTGCAGCCAGCCCCCTAGAAAAGGCTGGGGGAGAGAGGAAGCCTGATGCAATTAACAGCTCTTCCAGTTTGTGTCTTAGCAACCCTCCAGGTAATCTCTGCCCACTCACATGAATACAGTCTCAGTATTGTGCCCCAAAAAGGGTGGGTTTCTTCTGTTCAGCTGCTGCCATTGTCCCCAGAGACATCAGAGCTGTTTATTGATCATTTGTACCATCTCAGTATTTTTTTCAGCACTTCACCTCTAGTTGCTGGGCTTTAATGGCTAGGTTTTGATGGTGCCCTGGAGTGGCCAGGGCTGATCATTACTCTTTCAGATTTCCTTATCAATGCAGCGCAAATGTAATTATGTCCTCAGAGCATCACCACTTTCCATAGCACTCCTAACACACCCTGTTTCTCATTCTTCCATGCTATAGTGATGGTTGAAATGTGATGGGCCTTCTGTGTCATGACATGGAGCAATCCCTTTCTAAATGCCTATATCCTCTAGGTTTGCATGGGGCATAAGAAATAACTGCACCCTGATTTTCTTGAGAAATTGAACTGAACAAAAACTTATCAGAGACTGCAGGCTTTGGGCTACAATGCTAGTCATAGAATCATAGAATCATAGATATTAGGGGTTGGAAGGGACCTAGAAGATCATCTAGTCCAACCCCCCTGCCAGAGCAGGATCACCTAGACCAAGTCACCCAGGAACAGAACCAGGCGGGTCTTAAGTGTCTCCAGAGATGGAGACTCCACAACCTCCCTGGGCAGCCTGTTCCAGAGCTCTGTCACCCTCACTGAGAAAAAGTTCTTTCTTGTGTTGACCCTAAACCTCTTCTGCTCCAACTTGCACCCATTGCCTCTCGTCCTGTCATTGGATGACATTGAGAAAAGTCTGGCTCCATCCTCTCTACACTCACCCTTAACATATTTATAAACATTAATGAGGTCTCCCCTCAGTCTCCTCTTCTCCAGGCTAAAGAGCCCCAACTCTCTCAGCCTCTCCTCATAAGGGAGATGCTCCACTCCCCTAATCATCTTGGTGGCCCTGCGTTGGACTCTCTCCAGCAAATCTCTATCTTTTTTGAACTGGGGTGTCCAAAACTGGACACAGTACTCAAGGTGGGGTCTCACCAGTGCAGAGTAGAGGGGGAGGAGAACCTCTCTTGACCTACTGGCCACACTTCTCTTAATGCATCCCAGGATGCCATTGGCCTTCTTGGCCACGAGGGCACATTGTTGGCTCATGGTCATCCCCCTGTCCACCAGGACCCCCAGGTCTCTTTCTCCAGAGCTGCTCTCTAGTACATCAGCCCCCAGCCTGTATTGATACATGGAGTTGTTGTGCCCCAGATGCAGCACCTTACACTTGCTCTTATTAAATTGCATTCAATTTCTCCCTGCCCAGCTCTCTAGTCTGTCCAGGTCTCTCTGGATGGCAGCACAGCCTGCTGCTGTGTCAGCCACTCCTCCCAGTTTGTATCTCTACTGACATACTCTTCACACATTTTGGGTACCAGTCACCAAGTGCTGTATTTTATCCATATTTTCTGAACCCTGCAGCTACACCAGTGCTGTCGACAATAGCTCATGTGACCAGATAATACAGCTGTAGCTTTTAAAGAAGGTAAGTTATTTCCTATTCCTAATGTCACCTGGTAGTTTGCTCCCAAGACATCCTGGAGATCAAAAGTGACTCCCCATGAGACTAGTCCAGCACAAAAGGTTGAGGGAGGAAGTTGGAAAGAGGCATGACAGATGGTGAGATTACTCTGTGCTGCAAGAGAACCAGCAATTACTTATTGATTAGCTCAGAAGGCGATGCTCCAGATTTTGCAAATGACAGTTGTCCAGGGAGTCTGCTTCAGGGCAGATGCTGAGTGAGCACCTGCATCAGGGGAATGAGGTTTTCCTGGGGAGGAAGGATGAGGAAAACAAAGGTGCAAGCCACCCCAGGCTTTGAGGAAAATGTGAAGATTTTCACTTATCTCAGTCATGTTATTAATTGAGTGGAGAGGAGATGAAGCCTGAGGTCTCCTCATCCCCATGTCAGTGCAAAGGACAAGCCATGAATGGTGAAGAATGACACCAGCAGCTCAGAGCTGCAAGCATTGTCTTACTCTTTTGAGTCCTTTATCTCACACATCACACAAATTTACTGAGGGCCAGATATGGGGAAACAGATGCAGTGATGCCCACCATTTGGAAACCATCTTACCTCTTGCCCTGACCCACTTTCACAGGAAAGCAGAGAAGGGCTTCTCCCACCATGAGGATGTTTCTTCAAGTTAGCAAAATTAATGGTTTGGGAGGTCATGAAGCCAAGCACCACCAGTGGGTTCCATAAAGGGTTGGATGATTTTATGGCCAATAATAACATTTGTAGTTATACATGCTACACTAAGATAAGGCTAATCAATTCTCATGGTTCAGATCAGCAGATGATTGCTGCAGGAGTCAGGAAGGAATTATTTCCTCACCATTTACAGCTTTATTTAATTGTCCAGATGCATTAAGAACCTTTTAATTATTTTTTTTTTTTCTCTTCTTCCTTCTGAAGTATATGGAATGAAGCACTTCCAGAGACAATTCTCTGTGCTGGTGGGGCACCACTGCTCTTGTCTGTCAGGCCAAACCTTGCCTGTTAATGAACCTTTTAATGATGGGATTTCTGCTGGAAGTTATCAGGGTGGGGTTTTTTATTCCATAAGAGGATATTTAATTAGTGCTTCCTGATAACTAATAGGAAAATTTATTTGATTCTTTAAAGTGATTCCTGTGTGCAGGACCTGTTCTTGATTTGCCTCTGGAGCTGGATGGAAATTTTCCACTGCTGGTTACATGGACATAGCAATTTCTGTAATTTTTGTTCTCTAGTTTACACTTTAAAAACAAACAAACAAAAACCCTACAAAATAAAACTCACCACAAACCCAATCAGAGTAAATCCAAATGGAAGAGATTTGTTTTGAGTCAAATTATTTGATTTAAATGAACCAAAGCCTGCAGCTAGGAGCAAATGCAATACTGGAGAGCTTCTGCCAGGGCTGGTTTGGAGGAGCTGTAATGTTCCCTTGGAATGGGCTGTCCTCTTTGGGGTGAGCTCATAGTCATTGCACCCTAGGCTCATGCTGCCAGCCAGAAGAAAGGAGCATCCTGTGAAATATAGTCTGAAAATCCCAAACTACTATTCATTCCTATGACTGCACACCACTTTGCAGAAACACACATTATACAAGTCCAGCTCTGAAATGATCTCGCAGTATCTCAATTGAAGATAAAACTGAGCTTTTCTTGATTCTATTCTGAGTCTCACTTTGTGGGAAACTCCATTACATCTGTCTGAGTCAGTTAAGCAAGTAGCATCAGTGCACTGTTTGGACTCCTCGTATCATTCCCTCACTGCTGTCTGGGGCTCTGCAGGTTATAAGCCACTTCT
Source organism: Ceyx cyanopectus (assembly GCA_013401355.1). Classification (NCBI taxonomy): domain Eukaryota; kingdom Metazoa; phylum Chordata; class Aves; order Coraciiformes; family Alcedinidae; genus Ceyx; species Ceyx cyanopectus. The sequence continues at coordinate 19,035 of VYZU01020315.1, read as the reverse complement.
GCTCCAGCTCAGGATTTGTCCTGAAGCATCATTCTCTTTCATCAGGAAAGAAGATAGATACCATCCATTTTTAAAAATTAATTTTCTCATTTGATTAAAACAAAACAAGCAGCAAATCTGGGATGTATAAAATATTCTCTTTAAATTAAAAGTTCCAGCTGTTGTGAGGAACTTTCAGATGAGCTGGTTTGTCCTAGTTCAGATTGGAGAACCACAATTCTTGAATCAAACTAGGGTTCAACGTTTTCACTTCCACGGCACGGCTTTGATTCCCGGTCAGGGAAGATTCTTTGTGACCTGGTCTAGACAATCCTGCTCTGGCAGGGGGGTTGGACTAGATGATATTCTAGGTCCCTTCCAACCCCTAACATTCTGTGATTCTGTGAAACTTCAAACTTCTNTTCTTTTCTTTTCCTTTCTTTTCTTTTCTTTTCTTTTCCTTTCCTTTCTTCTCTTTTCTTTTCTTTTCTTTTCTTTTCTTTTCTTCTCTTTTCTTCTCTTTTCTTCTCTTTTCTTCTCTTTTCTTTTCTTTTCTTCTCTTTTCTTTTCTTCTCTTTTCTTCTCTTTTCTTCTCTTTTCTTCTCTTTTCTTTTCTTGTTTTTGTAAATTTTAGGTATGGCTGACTTTTGAGAGATAAAACATGTCCCCTGGTTTTTGCAGGGCAGTAACAATATGTATTTCCCTAATGTGACACATTTCTTTTAGTAGACAGGAAACCTCCCATAGGAAAGCTGCAGGCAAAGCTTGGTACTGCCTTCTGTGTTTTACAAGTGTGCTGCACCGTTTGCAGCAGCCTCCCTGATTTTGATTTTTAGCCACTTTTGGCTTCTATTTCTCCTTTTCGGTGACTTTCTTAGCACAGCAGCAGCAGCTCTAGAAGGCCTGTTCTTCTCCTGCCCAGATCTTCGAGCTTGATGGTGTGAAAAAGCTGCTACATCTCTCCTGCTTTGTCTTCATGCAGAGCTCATTTCGTTGTAAATGTGAGGTGCTAATGAAGTGATTAGAATAATGAAGCAATGATGTGATCTCCTGTGTTGTCCCCCTTTGAATGAGATGACCTCAGAGAAACTGGAGGTTGCAGTAAGGTAAGAAAGAGGAGGGTTAGAGTAAGGATGGAGGAGCAAGAGCTGTGATGATAAGGAAGTTTTTAACTGCCTCTGGCGTTGGGGTCCTCTTGAGGCTGTTTCCAACTTGTGCAAATTCCTGATTTAATTCCAGCTGCAGTGGAAGAAAATTTATTCTTGCTTCTCAGGATGTGCTGTGGGAGAGGGACTGGGGTCTTGCAGGGTCTTGTGGGGAGTCAGCCCTTTCCCAAAAAACTGGGTGAGGAGTCTCTATCTCGGTTCTGCAAAAAATGCTTCCTGCAAAATTTCATTCATATGGAGAGATAGAGTGGTTCAATGAACTCTGCAAAAACTCCACATTGAGGGCAAAATCTGTATTTATTTTACTTATGAGAATCTCTGCTGCAGGATTTGACTTTCCAAAGTGGATTGGTCAGGATGGAAAGGTTAGCAGGTAGCTCAAAGTGTACAGGATTTAACAAGCAGGAGAGCATTACACAGAATCACAGAATCACAGATATTAGGGGCTGGAAGGGACCTAGAAGATCATCTAGTCCAACCCCCCCGCCACAGCAGGCGGGGGGGTTGGACTAGATAAAGGCTCTTAAGCGTCTCCAGAGATGGAGACTCCACAACCTCCCTGGGCAGCCCGTTCCAGAGCTCTGTCACCCTCACTGAGAAAAAGTTCTTTCTTGTGTTGACCCTAAACCTCTTCTGCTCCAACTTGCACCCATTGCCTCTCGTCCTGTCATTGGATGACATTGAGAAAAGTCTGGCTCCATCCTCTCTACACTCACCCTTAACATATTTATAGACATTGATGAGGTCCCCCCTCAGTCTCCTCTTCTCCAGGCTAAAGAGCCCCAGCTCTCTCAGCCTCTCCTCATAAGGGAGATGCTCCATTCCCCTAATCATCTTGGTGGCCCTGCGTTGGACTCTCTCCAGCAAATCTCTATCTTTTCTGAACTGGGGTGTCCAAAACTGGACACAGTACTCGAGGTGGGGTCTCACCAGTGCAGAGTAGAGGGGGAGGAGAACCTCTCTTGACCTACTGGCCACACTTCTCTTAATGCATCCCAGGATGCCATTGGCCTTCTTGGCCACGAGGGCACATTGTTGGCTCATGGTCATCCCCCTGTCCACCAGGACCCCCAGGTCTCTTTCTCCAGAGCTGCTCTCTAGTACATCAGCCCCCAGCCTGTACTGATACATGGAGTTGTTGTGCCCCAGATGCAGCACCTTACACTTGCTCTTATTAAATTGCATTAAATTTCTCCCTGCCCAGCTCTCCAGCCTGTCCAGGTCTCTCTGGATGGCAGCACAGCCTGCTGCTGTGTCAGCCACTCCTCCCAGTTTGGTGTCATCAGCAAACTTGCTGAGGGTGCTCTCTACCCCCTCGTCCAGGTCATTGATGAAAATATTGAATAATACTGGACCCAGTACTGACCCTTATATATTATTATAATATTACAAGGGCATGCTCCCACCTGAAGGCAGGACCCTGCTGTGCTGCTATGCTCCAGCACCTTGCAGGGAAGGCGTGTCCTTCTGTCCCAGCTTCTGTCTCTGCCAGGGTCAGCATCAGCACTTATTGTCAAGGAGTATCTCTGAGGGGGATTGGTGTGTTCCCCCATGCACACAGAAGGGGTTTTAGATTCAGAAATGGTGCCTGGCACAGCAGTGACAAAAGCTCAAACTGTTGTTGGAGCTGCTGGGTTGTGTCTTGATCTGCAGAAGTCATGCCTCTTCTTTTTAATGAGAGCAATAAATTAATTTAGGATTATTTATTAGTTTAATTGTAAAATTTACATGAATCACTGCCTTCTTTCAAAGTCTATAATCATTTGCCTTCCATGATCTATTAGACAGTACCAGTCAATATTTTAGCCTTTATCAATACTAAGGTGGCAGCACTATAATTTGTGCACTGGACTGTAATAACATAGACCAAGAAATAATTATTGTCATTGCTTTAATATAGACTATGAAGGATGGGGTTCACATGTTACAACTGAAAAATGCATCCAGAAAACAGCAAGTTAATTCTTTCAGCTGTGATTTTCTGAGCAGAAAGGGCTGTAGGGGTACGTTTATTTGCTCTTTGGTCAACATCTCGGGCAAAAAATCTCTGATGGGTCTGGTGGGGAGATCCTGGTTGGATTTCAACCACTGTTGCCTCAGTTCTACCCTGCTTTTGAATCTAATATTCAAGTTACATCTGAGTTCCCTTTCAGTACAGTTATCTAAATGGGGAAGAAGAAAGGGAGAATTACACCTGTTCTCCTAATTGGAAAAAAACTGCTATTACTGATAAAATGTTGAAATTTTAAAAATGCAATTTAGTTCTTCATTTTGGTACTGTGTAACTGACGGTATGTATGGAAGAAGCAATATGACTTGTAATTGCAAACAATTTATCTATTTTCTTTAATTGCTTCCATAACTTGATTTACTTTAGAAATATGTGCAGATAATTTATGTATTTACTATCTCTTTGCATTGCTATCACTTTCTCTGCCTTGTCTGATGAAGCATTGTCAAGGGGTAGCAATTCCCTTTTGTTTTTT
>VYZU01020315.1:0-15309 GCA_013401355.1 Ceyx cyanopectus | reverse complement strand
GGGGGGGGAAGCGGGGGGCGATGGGACGGGCAAGCCAGAACATGCACACAGACAGAAATGGAAAAGAGGTGTGGTTTCGGAGGGGACTGTCTCTCGCACTCTGCTTCTCGGCTCGGATGTTCCTCTGCGGATGGTCCGTGCTTTCGGCAGACTGAACCGAAAAGCCATTTCAGTGCCAGGTTTTCTCCCGGAGCACCTTTGTCGGCTGTGTATTTCATGGGTTCGTCTGGCGCTTTAATCCCCTGAGACTCTGTTTTCTTCTTAAGAAGCCCGGGGCGGGGATTTCTTTTTCCGTTTCGGGCCGCCCTTGTGGCATTTTCTCCCCCATTGCCCCCCTCCGTCCCTGTTTCCCCCTCCAACCCCTCCGTTCAGCAGCGCGTTCTGGCGGCCATGTTGGTTGGGGGGAGGGGATCAGCCGTCGGTTTCTGTCGTATATATATATTGTTGGTTCAATGTACTGATTATACCTTTTGTTGTTGCTTGGTTTTTGCATTCTACTGATTTTGCATTTGTGCTGTTTGGTTTTGCGCTTTATGATTTTTTTTTTCTCTTTTTTTCCCTACATATATATATTGCTGTAATAAATTCTTGTCTCCTTATAAGCCCCGGGTCTCACACTTCAAAAAATACCTGTCCAAACTAGGACAAGCATATTCATAATTTATTTTCATTTTGTGTGGACACATACAGTTGCTCTCAATAGCACCTTGCTTAGAAAAGGAGCTTCTGGTGAAAGGGCTAGTATCAATTTAAACAGCATAAATGATTTATAGGGAAGAAGCAGTGGTGTGAAGATTAAGCAAACACCCTATGAACATAATTTCAAGTGCATGGAGGAAAATCTAAACAGGATGAAGTTTGTAGATAGGAAAAGAAAAAAATTGAGCCAGTACGTACAGCTGATGAAATAAAAACTGTTGAGAACACAGGTACTAAGGCCATGTCTTGCTTTGGTCCTTAGACCATCAAGGCTCCAGTGAAATACTCCAGAAGAATTTATATATGGCTTAAGGACTTCACTTGGTGGTTTAGGCTTAACCAGAAAGTAGCATTAGTGATACAGCTACAGTGTTCACATTACCCCCAGCTTACTAGCATGTTAAAAGACAGCCACATGCATTTATCTGAGGGTGTGTGTGATGGCAGGGAAATAGAGGCCCCCATGTGAGGCTACTGCTAACCTGGCCTTCTTCAGCATCCTTTTGCTTCTCTTCTGTGGTGCTGCCTTTTTGCACATCTTAGGCACATGACAAGACAACACTTTATGGCTCAAAGATGTTCCTCTCACCTGAAAGGGGATTGAAATAAGAGTTACAAAAACTACTGAAAACATGTATCGTTTCTGTATGTCTATGGGGCCTCATGCACATAGGTCTACGTGACCTGGTGCTCCTTGTGTACTTTGCCTAAAGCCTACGATGGAAAACATGTATCATTTCTGTATGTCTATGGGGGCCTCATGCACATAGGTCGGCGTGACCTGGTGGTCGTAAATCCCAAGCATGTGGGGCCTGGAGAATGCACATTCTCACGGATGTTGAGGCAAAACAAAGTGCTTATCAGCAAGGACTCAGGATGGATAGAGGAAGATCGGGGGAGGACCAGTTGAGGCCAGTCGTGCGGTTCGGACACAGGCCAAATGCCCACCGAGTCTGCGCTAACCAGGGGGGTCAAACTGCGGACAGATGGAGGAAGACTTCTTACTTCCTCCCTGAGACCCCCTGAGCCCCCTGCCCACGACCACCAGGCTACAATGCGCAGGCGCAAGGAGGAGGGGAGATATGATAATGATTTCTCGGAAATAATTATAATAACCACACCTTTTCCTGGGACTAATTATACTATACCCACCCCAAGGAATGAATATGCATGTAATGGCTTATAAAAGAGCTGTAAATATCCAGGGAGGCATGCATGTTAGGAGGAGTTATCCCCCATGCATCCGGCGCCGCAAATAAAGAATCACTGCTACTTAATAATTGGCTAATAGTCCGTTTTTCCGGGAATCAACCTCCTGCTTCTGTAGCTAGCCCAAAACCCACTTGTTATCATTTTCTCCTTTGCTGCAACCAGAGATGCAGACAGGTGTGTTTCTCACTTGGCTGTGCACCTGGGTCTCCCCTTCTTTCCCACCTATTGCAGTAGCATTTCTTCCTCCTGTGGAGCTGTTGGATTCGGCTACAGCCCATATCTACTGTCCTCCTTCACCCACACTTGTTAAGAAGGAGGCTGTAACAGTTGCTTTCGTTTCCTCAGGTCTAGCTTCAGATTACTGACTCAGCTTCAAGGACTCTGCTCTCACCTAAATATAAGCTAACTGGTTTCTGGCCAAGATTCGAGACCTATGGATGAGGGATGCTGGATCTGAGGATGCACAGATCTCAGACAACTCCTACTCAGATGCCTACTGAGATGCCTGCTGATGGCTGGAGGCTGGCATACCATGTGGCAAAGGACTGGGAGCTTGTGCAAGGTTTTCTATCTCTCACCTATCAGAGCTTTAACTATGGTTATTCATGCTTTGGGTTTCATGGTGTTTTCTTTCCAAATAATTAATTCTTCACTATCTCAAATAACTGTTGGAGTCAGAGATAAGTCTGATCCAAGCAATGGATATGGAAAGCCTTGGGTAAGGACTGTCTATGATATGGGAACACACACCCACATCCTGGTCCAGAGTCCTGCACCCATTGTGTTTTCTCTTACAGGGTCCCTGAGCAGAAGGATTGTGGTTCTTGTGCAGGGTGCAGGTCAGGAAAGGATGTTTCCTAGTGATGTAATCTGGCCCTCAACATGGTGTCGTGCTGCTGAGTCTTTTGCTGTTTCAAGCTCAATCACAAAACTCATACCATAGAACAACATTGTTAAAAAGGCTGAGGTTTTAAAGCTCTGCTGCACGCATTGCTCCTGCCTGGTGTAGCCAGCTGTGATGATGGATGCATCTCTCAGTCCTCGGCAGGAATTGTACAACACTTCATGACTACACTGCCCGATCGATTAGTACATCTCCTTCGATCAAGCAGAATATTTTGTGTGAGCCTGAATCTGGTTTCCTAAAATGTGGGCTTCAATCTGCCTGTGCCTTTTTTGCAGAGCTTGGACCACATCCTGGATGAAGGTGGTGGGAATTGTTTCTGGAAAAGCTTTCTCCTTATAGGTCATCTATAATTTGAAGCTTTTTAATAAATAGTCTGCTTGAAGTTTTTTGATGTAAAGGTCAACATCCTCTGACAGACTCGAGGATTTTAAGATAAGTGGAAGAAATGGCATTGATGGGCTGATTTTGATAATGATACTAATCTTGTGTCTGATCTTTGATAATTATACTAACCCCATCAGTGTACTGCTCATATCCCTGAAAATGTGATTTTTTTTTTATTTATTTTTTTTTTTCCAGAACAAATGCCTATTAGCACAAACTAGCTTCACAGGAGACTTCGGCTTCTGCTGCATTAATGCAGAAAAAGGAAGCTTGTTTTTAGGAAAAAAAATCAGTTGGAGCAAGTGTTTTTGACTAAATGTGGTTGTAGCCTCCTGAGTCAGCTTTCCCAAACCTGTTAAGTGTTTACTAATTGTAGTGATTAGTACACATTTGATATACCAGTCAAAATACATTTATGGGTGGAGACTCTCTCGTTTTGGCAAATATCTTCAAATGCTACACATCCTTTTCTTCAGGTAGAGGAGATCAGGGACTGCCCTTTATTGGTGCTACTTAGGAAGCCATGAGCCTTGGGAAGCTCTGTGCTTTGGGAAAGTTGAGAAGCATTTCAGCATATGTGGTATTCCATACTTCTAGGCTGTGAGCAATGGATTTTAAGTCACCTTTCATGCTGTGTATGTCAGAGGAGGTTTCTGGCCATTGTGGGTTTTTAAAAAATGCTTAAGGGAGTGTAGAAAGAAATCCATTAGGACTGAGAAGGTTTATCTATCCTTGATATCCCACATCCCTTACAGTGTCAGGGATGTGGGAAAGTGGACTTGGACCTTCTCAGACTCAATGGCAATGGGACCTTGCTGTCCAAGGTTGGATGTTCACTATTAAAAGCAAGGTTGTGGCATGGCAGGGAACAAAAGCAGTATACTTTCCTCCTGAGAACTTCTCACTCAGGTCTGGCTGTGGTTGGTTTTCTCTGGAGGTGAGGATGGTCCTTGCTGTCACCATCTCAGAGCCATGCTGCAGGGCTTGGTTGGCCTGTAAAGGAGTCTGACACCTGGGAACGAATGGGAGCCTAAATGTTGGAAACCATTTTGTCTTGGATATTTCTCCTCTGCACCTTATTGAAGATCTGCTCTCATTTACCCCAGTACAAAGCAAGGCATCTCTTTGGGTTTACACCAGTACAACAGATGTAAGACTGTGGTCCATAATACTCAACTGGTGATGATATTGTAATTCTCGTGGCAATCTTTGAGAGTGTCCTAAGCTTGGTATGGGAAGAAAGTCTGTCTCTGTAGACCTTGAAAGCAGCTATGTCAGCATGTGGTTGCATGATGTTCAGAGAGAAATTAAAGACCGGAGAGGGCCTGTTTACAAAGGACTGTAGTGAAAGGACAAGGGGAAATGGTTTTAAATTAGAAAGGAGTGAATTTAGATTAGAAATAAGGAAGAAGTCCTTTACCACGAGAGTGATGGAGCACTGGAACAGGTTGCCCTGGGAGGTGGCTGAGGCTCTGATGAGGGGGGCTTGATGAGGCTCTGAGCAATCTGCTCTAGCTGAAGATGTCCCTGCTCTCAGTAGGGGGGTTGGACTAGATGACCTCTAGAGGTCCCTTTCAACCCAGATATTTCTATGATTCTATGATTTAATATTTGGAATTCCTTAAAGGACTCTCTCAGCAGAGCTCTGAAGCACCCCAGAATTTTGTGGCAGACCAGAGATGGTAGAGTCTAATTTCCAGTGTATTAGTGAGCTGCATGATTTGCTGGCTCTTGTGAATACTATTTAATTTTTTCTCAAATTACTGTGATACATAGTCATCTAAACGATCCTCTGGTTTCTAAATTGATACAGAATATCAGTTTTCAGGTAGAGCCAGGTAACTTGTGGGGCTTTTTGTCTTCTCTTTAAAATGCCTTTTTGTTTTCCCCAAAAACCTCCATGTGTGATATTCTCAGAATATGGCTTATGTGTGTCTGCTTTCTCCACTGCACAATTTATGTCTCTGTGGATTGTCATACACTCCCTATCTTCCCACAGCCTTTATTCTTTTCTCCTATGATCTATCACAGGCATGCACTGAGAGCTAATTCATAGATTCATAGATTCATAGATATTAGGGGTTGGAAGGGACCTAGAAGATCATCTAGTCCAACCCCCCTGCCCGAGCAGGATCACCTAGACCAAGTCACATAGGAACAGATCCAGACGGCTCTTAAGTGTCTCCAGAGATGGAGTCTCCACAACCTCCCTGGGCAGCCTGTTCCAGAGCTCTGTCACCCTTACTGAGAAAACGTTCTTCCTTGTGTTGACCTTAAACCTCTTGTGCTTCAACTTGCACCCGTTGCCTCTTGTCCTGTCATTGGATGACACTGAGAAGAGTCTGGCTCCATCCTCTCTACACTCACCCTTAACATATTTATAGACATTAATGAGGTCCCCCCCTCAGTCTCCTCTTCTCCAGGCTAAAGAGCCCCAGCTCTCTCAGCCTCTCCTCAGCAGGGAGATGCTCCATTCCCCTAATCATTTTGGTGGCCCTGTGCTGGACTCTCTCCGGTAAATTATCTTTTCTGAACTGAGGTGTCCAAAACTGGACACAGTACTCGAGGTGGGGTCTCAGTTTCTCCCCTCAGAGGAATCCGTCACCCATTTTGAATGGTGTCTGCTTGTCCATCTTCACTAAATCCCTAGATTTACTTCCCTTTTTCTGAAGTGCGCTGATGTCTATGTCATATTTTCTCCCTGACTCTCTTGGCATCCTAGGCTTGGTGCTAGTGAAGGTGGGCATAGAGGAGGACTTCTTACAAGGCTTGGGTGGTGTTCTGTGGGTGTTGAACTTGTTTTCAGCATGCTGTACCAGTATTTTCATGCATCTGTTGTTGGTCTTCTTTCTGTGCTACCTCTAGTCAGCTTGTGCTGGCTGGTGGGCACAGAGCTGCTTCCTTTGCCTGGGACACCTGCATGCTTTCACTCTTGCTTGAAGCTGTTACTCAATATCTCATTAAATGAGGGAACTTTTAAATGGTCCTAAGCCTGATGTTTCCCTTCTAACAGAGCTTGAAGACTTGCAGTGACTATCATGCCAAGGTATCTCCTCAAAAAATACAGCTAGTAATGGAAGAGTTAACATCAGCAATTCACAGACACACTGGAGAGTTACATCATGTTGCTGTGGAAACTAACTTCTAAAACCACAGTGATGCGTGGTAAAGCTTTGGGTCAGCAGGTAATAAATTCTGTTTAAAAAGTGATTTTTTCCCCCATCTGCTGATGTAAACATCATTAAGAGAAATGAAGGCTGAGAGATGGATTTCTTTTTATATCAATTTTCAGACAAAGAAAAAATATTTTTTTAATAATAAAAAAAGTTGCTGGAAATCACAGAGTGCTATAAATATTAAAATAAAGAAAAAGCACCAGTGGTGGAACAGAAAATTTCCCTGTTTTTTAAAACTTACAGCTTTCTGTGATTTAATGGAAACCTGCCATTGCCTGTGGAAAGCTGTAGCAAAGCCCTGGACAGNATGTCATATTTTCTCCCTGACTCTCTTGGCATCCTAGGCTTGGTGCTAGTGAAGGTGGGCATAGAGGAGGACTTCTTACAAGGCTTGGGTGGTGTTCTGTGGGTGTTGAACTTGTTTTCAGCATGCTGTACCAGTATTTTCATGCATCTGTTGTTGGTCTTCTTTCTGTGCTACCTCTAGTCAGCTTGTGCTGGCTGGTGGGCACAGAGCTGCTTCCTTTGCCTGGGACACCTGCATGCTTTCACTCTTGCTTGAAGCTGTTACTCAATATCTCATTAAATGAGGGAACTTTTAAATGGTCCTAAGCCTGATGTTTCCCTTCTAACAGAGCTTGAAGACTTGCAGTGACTATCATGCCAAGGTATCTCCTCAAAAAATACAGCTAGTAATGGAAGAGTTAACATCAGCAATTCACAGACACACTGGAGAGTTACATCATGTTGCTGTGGAAACTAACTTCTAAAACCACAGTGATGCGTGGTAAAGCTTTGGGTCAGCAGGTAATAAATTCTGTTTAAAAAGTGATTTTTTCCCCCATCTGCTGATGTAAACATCATTAAGAGAAATGAAGGCTGAGAGATGGATTTCTTTTTATATCAATTTTCAGACAAAGAAAAAATATTTTTTTAATAATAAAAAAAGTTGCTGGAAATCACAGAGTGCTATAAATATTAAAATAAAGAAAAAGCACCAGTGGTGGAACAGAAAATTTCCCTGTTTTTTAAAACTTACAGCTTTCTGTGATTTAATGGAAACCTGCCATTGCCTGTGGAAAGCTGTAGCAAAGCCCTGGACAGGCTCCATAAGCCAACACTTTGAAATTTGTAGCCTGAATCTCTAACTTTGAGGACTTCAGACCATCATTGTCTTATGAGTCCTCTGTCATCTTCATTTTCTTGGCCTGCCCATTGCCATCGAGGGGTCATGTTTCTGACCTGCCTGGGTCAGGGTCTGCCATGATGCCATTGGGATGCTTGGTAAGATGGGGAGGGGGATTGGGTTTTGACCTTCAGGACCCAGGGAGTCTGGAGTGGGGCAGCAAAATGAGCTCAGTTTACACAAAGCAGTGTGATGGTCCCAGCTAGCAAGTGTGCTGCTGGGAATGCAGACAAAGCTGTCATTGTGATTAATGTTGTAATTAATAAGCAATTAGACCATGGCTATACCTCTAATCCCAGCCATCCACTGAGCGCTGATGTTCCACTCTCTCTGACGACCAGGATTCAGTGCAGCTTGGGCTAATAAAGATGATGCTTCCATATCTCTCTCTCCAGGAGGATCCTTGTGCATCTCTACATTGACACAGCAGGTAGTCTGCTTTGGAGGGAAGAAAATCAGTTGTTTGGTTTTACTTTTATTTTTTCACGAACTGATGGGATCACTAAATGATTCAGTGCAATGCCCTTGAAATGAGTGTTCTGTAAAGTCCTTCTTTGGCAACCTCTCTATTCACATTCACAGACTCTCTGAAAGCTGACCCATGTGCAGATGCTTGTCTGGCATCACAAATTCACATTTTCCTGACCTACAGCATTGCTCTCAGCTCCTCCTTTTGTCTTTTTGCTCTCCCAGCTCAGCCTGCTTTTTCACATGACCCTGGCAGTCTGTGTTAGCCTGGCTAGTGGGTTCTCTAAAACATAAAACCTATCAAGGTGTTATGCTGATGTCTAGCAAGAAGTGTATTTTCCCTTTCATGGAAAAATTACGGAGTCTAAATATATTTTTGTTGTTGTCGTTCCAAAATGTCCCTGTGAAAACATTAAAAAGCTGTACATATTTTGAGTCAATTTTGGTATTTAAAAGCAATTGTAATATAAGAGAAAATTCTAAATGCAAAGCTGTTTTATCAAAGTATTCCTTGCCCTCAAAATAATAAAACATGATGTTTTGATGCTATCAAAACACTAGGGTCATTTTCTCATTTGGAAACAAGAATGTGTTGGCACTGATGTGCTCAGATGAGTTGTCTCTTTTGCAAGAAATCAACATTCTCTTTATAAATCCCCATGCAGCTCTGCTAAGAGCAGCCAGACCTTGCCCACTTGTGTAATGCCATCCTTTTCATTCCTCAGCCTCAAGGCTTGTGCTTTATGAGCAATCCCAAAGGCTTATAATTAATTAGTGTAGCTGCTTCATGAATGGAAATGGAATCCAATAGCAAGAAAAAAGTATTTCTTCAGTTGTGAGCCACAGAGGGCAACCAGGGCTTGCTAAAGCAACCGAATACCTTAGGGGTTATGAATATTATAATGAAGTGTAATAAAAGAAGAAATTAATGTGATAAAAAATGTTTACCAGGTAAACAAGAGGCAGAAGATACCACAGCTCTTACATGGCAGAGATGGGATGTTTTGCACTTTGTTGTAGACTAATGGAAACATTAGCAGGAATGAAGGTTTACTGGTTGTTTTTAAAAAGCAGAGAAGAGAAAAAATGGATGTGCGAGACTTCAAGAGACCTCATCCCCTGAAGGCCAACACGTGTGTCATTAGATCTTGGTGCTTCAGGATCTTAAGTAATTTAATCTGGCTCTGAAGACCAGGTGCATCACTGGGTAGCTGCCTATGTGCTGCTCCTCAGCAGTCTCCATCACTCTGTGGGACAGATGCTCATTCAGGAAAACTCTTCTCTTGTGCGCTTGGCTGAATTCACTGTAGGTTGGACTTGGGCATAAGTGTGGAGACCAGGTTGACTTGGGACCACAGTTTTGGCCTTTCATGGTATCAGAGTGATCTTTACTCATTCACATCCTTGTTTGCACCACCAGATATGGGGGTACCCCATGGCCCAGGAAGCTCGCCTCAAAATGCTTGCATTTGTAAGTGCACCTATAATATTTAGTTTCTCAGGCCCAGCCTGGCATATGGATATTTTAAAGGCCACTTTTAATCTGCCTATCTGCCAACACAGCTTGCCTACTCTAACCAACTAATTCATGTCATCATTTACTGCTCCTCCAATATTTGTGTCAACTGTGATCTTTGCTGGCAGAAAGCTCATGTTTTCTCTTCCTGATCACAGAGAAAAATCTCCAGCATCTTCTTGGGCTGAGAGCAGAGCCTTCCCTGGACACTGCCTGAGATACTAGTTCTCTCCAGAGTGAGGAATTGGTGGCCTCCTTCACTTTGGAGGAGTCAAGGTTTCAAGTCAAGGACCCCCAAGTATTTTACTTCCTTTTTGTCTACCCAGCAGAATTAAGGGACGTGTGCTGGAGAAATTGTTTGAGCTGTGGTTTGAGCTTGACAGCAGTGACACAAGGGCGAATGATCTCTCTGTCAATGCACTGAAGGCTATCATGTGCTAATGGCTTTTTTTAAGCAGAACACTCCATTCAGAGCAGTACAAAATGATGCTTTAAATATTAATACTTTTCCCCTCTGCCCCCATCTCCTTCTGTTCTGCTGTAGATTCCCTGGACTGCTGGAAAGGTGGACAATGTTCCCACCAAATGATTAGTAGGTTGAGGACAGTGCATAAAATACTCAGCAGTGCCCCTTTTACATGGAAACAACTTGACTTTTATTTCCGGTATTGGAAGTACCTACAAACATAGATATAGCATCGGCCTCCAGGTTTAAGATACAGCTGCTATAGTTTTCTTTTTGCCTTTTTTTTTTGCCTTTTTTTTTTTCCTCTCCTTTGCACTAATGTAATGCTTATTTATGAACTGCACCCATCTGTGTCTGCTATGGATGGCACTGTTAAATTTGCTATTGCTTTCTTCCCCCTGGTTTGATGAGACTCCCAGTGCATAGAAAATTTCCCAGGACAGTATAGACTTTCTTTTTAGATTCCCTCTGAAAGACATTGTTCACTGTGCCCTTTCTCTGCTGGGAAAAGGTGGTCAGTTGTAGAAACAAGGATCATGCTTTATGTTGGGTTAACAAGGTGAGTTTATGAAGAGCAGGCCAGAAAAAGAAGTTTATTAAATTAGAGGTGGTGGCTTTGTCTATGAATAAAAAGGGAGGGAAGGAGGAAGGCTCTTCATAGAATCATAGAATCATAGAATCATAGATATTAGGGGTTGGAAGGGACCTAGAAGATCATCTAGTCCAACCCCCCTGCCAGAGCAGGATCACCTAGACCAAGCCACCCAGGAACAGATCCAGGCGGGTCTTAAGTGTCTCCAGAGAAGGAGACTCCACAACCTCCCTGGGAAGCCCGTTCCAGAGCTCTGTCACCCTCACTGAGAAAAAGTTCTTTCTTGTGTTGACCCTAAACCTCCTGTGCTCCAGCTTGCACCCATTGCCTCTCGTCCTGTCATTGGATGACATTGAGAAAAGTCTGGCTCCATCCTCTCTACACTCACCCTTAACATATTTATAGACATTAATGAGGTCCCCCCTCAGTCTCCTGCAGGCTAAAGAGCCCCAGCTCTCTCAGCCTCTCCTCAGCANCTTACACTTGCTCTTATTAAATTGCATTAAATTTCTCTCTGCCCAGCTCTCCAGTCTGTCCAGGTCTCTCTGGATGGCAGCACAGCCTGCTGCTGTGTCAGCCACTCCTCCCAGTTTGGTGTCATCAGCAAACTTGCTGAGGGTGCTCTCTATCCCTTCATCCAGGTCATTGATGAATATATTGAATAATACTGGACCCAGTACTGACCCTTGGGGGATGCCACTAGTCACGGGCCTCCAGCTAGACTCTGCTCCACTGACCACAACTCTCTGAGCTCTGTTCTTTAACCACTTCCCAATCCACCTTATTACACCGTAATTCAACCCATACTTCTCAAGCTTGGCTGTGAGGATCCCATGGGAGACAGTATCAAAAGCCTTGCTGAAGTCAAGGTATATCACATCCACAACTTGGATGAACTTCCTGTTCCTCCAAGCAGCCTGCGATTGAAGCTGAGATGATTCACATGGGAATTTGGACCGTTGCAATACTCCAGGGATTATATTTTTAGTGTTTTTCAAGTGGAATAATTCTGCCTTGACAGATGGACAGGGACTTATCCCAAGTTGGCAATCTGGTGACCAGCGTGCACAGAGGGAGGCAGTGGCACAGCTCCATTCTAGCCAGGCAGAGCATCCACCACCAAGCACTTGGCTACTTTTGTCAGGCCAGGCATAAGCTGATTTCTTCCTAGATGATTTCTTTCTGGATGCTTGCAAATGGCTTGTGTTCACCCTTGTGATGAAAGGTAAAACTTAAAAACATGTATAAAGAGAAGAAAAAAAATCTCTAATTTGGACAGAGCTCTCTAGATAGAGCTGCTCTTGACAGAGCCCGAAGTCGTACAAGTCATTTACCTTTTAATCCTCCTCTCTTCATTTATCATGTTCTCAATCATCTGCTCCTTTAAACTCCCTTCTGTGGGAACCTTAGCTCCTCTTTCTACCCTAGGGCCTCTACTCTGCTGGTTGTTCTCTTAATGGGAAGGTTAATAATAAGTTTATCTGAAAACAGTTTTCCATGTTATGGAGAATCATGCAGTCCAGGCCCTAGGCAGTGGAGGTGCTGCTTTATGGTTTGTAGAGGCTGAGGAGGTGGATCACGTCTGACCAAAAAGCTTTGGCTGTATCAGTTTGGGTACTCAGGACCATATCTGGTAGTAGTAGTACCCTGTACATACTATCCTTACAAAGCAGGCTGTCTGCAGGCTGTCTATTTGAAATGGCCTTGCCACCTCCCAGGATGGGATGAGACGTTCAAAATGATGGTAATTGACCCAGTTCAAAACCATAATAGGAAATGCTTCAGTCATGAGATGGTGGAGTTGATCAAGTTCCAGATGTCAGGAAAGTTGGTTTAGCTTTCTAAGATACCTGAAGGTCCCTGTGTGCCTGAATTCACAGAGTTGCTGTGACTCCAGGCAGTCAAGAGCACATGATCAGGACCGGTCCCTGGGATGTGAAACATGCATCCTGCAGATCTCGCAGCATTTTTTGCCCCCTGAGCTGATGGTGTGGAATTAGTATCTGCAGTGCTGAAGGTGCGCACACACAGCCCATTAACGCTTGAGAGCCTTGCAATCTGGTTTTGCATCTGTCAGCATGATGAATGGATGTTTTATTTCCTGCTTTATCAAATGCTAATTATGTATATGATAATTCCAAGCATCATGGTTACTTTTGGCTCATTTGTTTCTCATTCTCTTGAGACATAACAGAGGGTATTTCTATCCCACCAACATTCCCATTCTTGAAATTCTGGTTTAATTGCTTCTCTTTGGTTTTTGCTTAAGGTTTCCTACTCTGAATGGGTCAGTGTATTGATCCTGCACTTTGATAAGGTCAACAGAGATCAGCTGTGACATTTCAAAGAGATTTGCTCCTCCCCTAATGGGCTTAGTCATCAAAGAGTTTACAGGGGACAGGGCATGGGAGAGATTGAATTTAAACTCTTCCATGTGATTATTTAGGCAATTCTGCAAGGCTCTGAATAACAATATCACTTAAGAGACTAGAGCATCAGACATGCAGGTTATGAACTCT
Source organism: Ceyx cyanopectus (assembly GCA_013401355.1). Classification (NCBI taxonomy): domain Eukaryota; kingdom Metazoa; phylum Chordata; class Aves; order Coraciiformes; family Alcedinidae; genus Ceyx; species Ceyx cyanopectus. The sequence goes on along the minus strand of VYZU01020315.1, from coordinate 2,184 downwards.
GTACATAATACCAGCCATTATAACATAACTTAATTGTACCTCCACGTCTATGACCCATGTTACATCAGAGGCTGTCCAAGTAACTGGGTGAGGGGGCACTATCTGATCCCAAAGGGTGCAGAAAAATGTAACTCTGACTCCTCATTTTTGGCACATGTACAATCCCTGAGCAGTGCCTCTAGCATGGTGTTTCCAGTCACAGCTGATCTCTGATGATTCAGAGGAAGGTTAACACACACACACACACACAAAAATAAATTAAAAAAAATAAGGGTGTGGGGGGAGGAAAAAAATAACAAACAACATATGTCTGGACAAGTGAGATTGGCAGGGGAAAATAAAACATTCCTTCCTTCCTTATGTCTGCAGTCAACTAGCTATGGTCTTGGAGAATGAGACTGGACTACAGCTACTGGCTTAATGAGGAGCTCCAAGGCTAAGAAGCAGATAACACAGAATTTCCCATTCTTGTCATGGCTGAGGGGAGAAGGAAGGGAGCAGGGGCATGGAGGTATGCCCTGCACCATCCAACTGAGCTCCCTCTGAGCCTGGAATTTGGGATTTCTCCCAGGAGCTGGATTAAAGCCCAGCTGTTCAAAAGTTATCTACTGATAACCTAACAATGTCAAATGACCTTGTGAGGTCCCCCAGTGAGTGTTCCGTTTCCAACCCTGCTGAGAAGTTACACTGTATTTTGGGATTTATCTGACCTGAACTTGCAGGCATTGAATCTCTCCATGTCGTCAAAAGCCCTCTTCAACCCAGTATATTTCCATGTTTGAGATGTTTAGACAACTAGCAATCTCTTAAGCACCTCTTTGACAAACTGAACAGGCTGAGTGGAATTAGGAGTTTTTCCAGTTCTCAGCCATGTCTCTGACTTCCAGTTGAGTTCTCTGTGGGATCTCCCCTCCCTGCATGGAGACTAAGAGCTGGGGTACCGTTGATGAGGAAGCAAATGGTGAAAGAAGGCTTGTTGCAAAAGATGCTTGCACATGGTTGAATCTTCAGCAGCTTTGTTATCCCTGAGCTTAGCCAAGGCCTGAGGTAATACCTTCACAGGGTGAAGCAACTGACACTGAGCCCAAACCTACAGCATTCTACATTAACCTCACATGATCTAGCAGGCATGCTTGTCCATGGCCCCGCAGCTCTCCTGGAAGAGGATGTGTTGATGTCTCCTAACTCTGAATGGCTCATAAGGTTGCTGAAGAAGTGGTAGTTGTACCTCCTGCCCAGGGCAACCACACATCTTCTGGAAAAGTCCTATAAATGCAGAACTGTGGTATGCTCTGCACAAGGGCTCTCTGAGCCTTTATTTAAAATGATAAATGAAAGTATTTTTGTCCTGTGGAGTCATGTAAATGTGGGTGAAAGAGAGGCAAAATGAAGGGTAAGAAAGGGAGCAAATTAAAATTGCCAGGGAAAACCTAATCGTGTCCCTGGTTAAGTGAATATTCCCTTACTACATGGAAAGCATCTTTAGTCCTTGCTGAAGTCTGTGCTTTCTAATGTAATCTCTCATGTTGTAAGTAGCTCTAATTTGCATTCCTAGTTCCCAGAGATGTTAACTTGCATTTGGTTGCATCAGAATGCATTTTTTTACAGGAACATGCTTATTTAATTCAGGGGTGAGCAGATTATGGTCAAGGGACCACGTATAGATGAAAAAAACATCCCGTGTGTTATGTCATCTGCTTCAACCATGTATGAATGTTTATCTTCTTGACTCTGTGCTTGGTCACACAGATCAGGAGGCCCCGTCAGGGGTGGACTTTGTTGACACCTGATAGGATAGGGTGGCAAAAATGTATTTAGTAGCTCTATAATGGGCCATGAATCCTGCCCCTTTATCTGATCTTGTTTAGTCTGTAACCTGTCCTGTTCTCATCATTACTTATTGCATGACCTCTCTTCTGTCTATAAACGTTCCTAGCAAAGAGCAAATGGTGGATAAAATGCTGAATGATGTGAACAGAGAGCAGAGTATTGGCATTGATCTAAACAGCCTCAAAGACCCTGCTGATCCCACAGCAAAATCTTTTTGTCGATATTTTTGGACTAAGAAGTGAGACCGTAAAATTTTCAGGATATCCCAGCAATGGCAGAGCAATTCAGTCAGCCCCTCTAAACAGATTATCTTTGTCTCACTTACATTTCCCATCTTGTCAAGGGGTAGCAATT
>VYZU01020314.1:0-30227 GCA_013401355.1 Ceyx cyanopectus | reverse complement strand
CACTGGATGTCACTGAGCAGAGCAAGCACAGGTGCCCAGCTATAGGAAGCAGCTTCTAAAAATTCTTGACAGGTTTCCAAAACTGAGAAATGCAGATGATGTGTTCACAGGTGGCACTGCTAATTTACACACCGATAAATGAAGCTCAGCAGGATCTCACTGTTGTGTATAACACTGTACTTCTTCCTGGGGCTCTCCCCAGCAGAAAGAACAGCCAAAGTCTTCCTCTGAATACAGAAGAGCCACAACATGAAGATCAGCCTCACATAAAGCCAAGCATTAAAAAAAGCACTGTAAAAAAGACAGGAGCACTTGGTCTGTAATGCCAGTTGCAGCTTTCCAAGGGCAGCAAAAACACCTATTCCATCTTCCGCTGGCCACGGGCAAACAAGAGAAGGGGAAAGAAAACTGAAGGAGGCAGAGGAGGAGAGAGTCGTTGCTCTTAATTTACTAAGATGATCACTTCTCTTTAACAGCTCCTGTTAATTCAGGTATCTGAGTGTGTTTGGTGAGGGCTGCCAGTCCTCACCAGCATGGAGACACCCCCAGAAGTCACCAGCTCCATCTTTACATAAGTGAGTGAACGCAGGGATTATGATGGACTGTGGCACTACTGCATAATGTCACCCCAGGGTTGGGCATGACATGGTGGCTTTGCAGCAGACTGTAGCCAGCAGGTTTCTGTGAGCCTGCTCCATTCCCTTTTCTCTTTTCTTCTGACACAAATTTTGGAATAAAAAGCTAGAAATCTTCTAGACTAGAACTCCGTGTGTGTGTCTGTGTGTGTATATATATATAGACATGTATCTCTCTCCTCCACCCACTCATCTTGGCTTTCAAGCACATAAAGCTGTAAACAGTGGTACCAGGGAACACAGATGAATTTCAGACAATACCAGTGTAAAAGCACTTCATCAAATCCACAGGGACTCTGCAGAATAACCCCAGTTAGCAACGCCTACCTTACCCAGAGGTACTGTCTGCACAGCATCCCAACCAATACACAGGTGGGGAAAAGGAGGTTCAGGGGAGACCTCCTTGCTGTTGACAGCTCCCTGAAAGGAGGCTGGACCCAGATGGGGTTGGTCTCTTCTCCCAAGAAAAAAAGTGACAGGACAAGAGGAAGGTTTAAGAGGTTTAGGTTGGACATGAGGAACAATTTCTTCCCCTTAAGTGTGGTCAAGGCCTGTCCCAGGCTGCCCAGGGGCAGTGGTGGAGTCCCCATCCCTGGAGGGGTTTCAGAACCATGGAGATGTGATGCTGAGGAACATGGCAGTGCTGGGTTGATGGTTGGATTTCACGATTTTAAAGGTCTCTTCCAACCTAAACAATTCTATGATTCCACTCCTCACAGTAACACCACAGGAGAGCACTGTGCTAGCTCCGTGTATTCCATTGTACCTCTCCTCCAAGGGCACAGAATGTGAACTCCTCATGCAAAGAGGTAAAACTGTAGGAACAGTAGAGGGCTGCAAACAGTGAGAGATGGGGTAGAGAGCATGTGAGTCACCCACCGTTTCATCAGTGCAGATGGAGTGTACTTGGGTCCCAAACATAACCGAGGTGAAGATGAGAAACAGGAGAGCCTCGAAACACAAGAGGATGAGGAGAATCACTGTCGTTGGGGGAGAGAAGGAACTGCATTCTGTGAAGGCAAAACAAAGGAGTTGGAAGGACAGAGACTACTTCATGCAGCAGCTACAAAATACATGCTCAGCCATGAGTTTTCCACACTCCAACTGTCAAAATCAATTACATGCTCACCATTCTCTGACATCCCTGAGGATATTCAACATTGAAATGATCACTCATACAAACAAAAAAAAAAAGAAGCAAAACTACAAAAAATCCTCCCTACAACACTTCAAGAATGCAACTTACATTCCCATTTGGGTGTTTTGCCAGCACATCAGCTAGAACTCGACTCTACACCTGAAGTTTCTCTTTTAGATCTTAATAATTTTCCAGTGATAAAGTCCATTAGAAATCCCAAGCTGGTGGTCAGGACACAAGGATAATGATTTCTGTAGCATCAACATAAAATCAGAGCATTCTTCCTTTCCTAACTGCTCTAAGTCATAAACTAAAGAAAGGCAGATTAGGCCAAATTCTTATGTTTCCTCATACTCTATAGTGCAAACTCAAGCAAGTGCTCTGATAAGGTAACTACACAAGAGGAACAGAAGAAAGGAAGAGTGACAGCTGGGGTTTTGTTTGTTTGGAGTGTTTTGGGGTTTTTTTTGTGGTAAGGAATTGCTTGTTCTTGTGATAGTGGATTTTTGGATCTGTTTGCATGTTTTCCTGGCAGTCTTGCCTGAGTGACTCACATTACTCTTCAAAAGAAGTGTACATATTCTTCTTGTCTTGTCTTGGCATTCAGGAAATCAGTGCTCCTTTCATGTCAACAGCAGATTCTTGCACACACCCTATCTAGGTATCTCACAGCTCAGCTTCTCCCTAGGCAGCATCAGGATTAACTTAAACAGGACTTTTCAGGACAGACATCCCAGCAGATCAGAAAGAATCATCAAGTTCCAGCAATAAAACAGAGATGGCATAGCAGATCCCTGGTAGCATTCTTCTGAAACTGGTATAAAAGGGGTAGCTTTATAAGCAGATTACATTATAAGGTCTTAGTCATCAGCTAATCTGATATTTTGGGGCATTTTGTTAGTACTTACTTGTCCAGTCTTCTTCAAAACAATACAAGAAGTGGAAACCCACCATGATCAGAGCATGCAGGGAAATCAGTGCTATATACATCTGAAAAATAAAGGATGGAATATAGGTATCACGTAAGTTTAAAGACCAAAATGCTAAATGTACCAAACACTTCAAAATAAAGCCAAGTGTTAAGTTAAAAAAAAACTTCCTCACAAGTCAAGCACACTACCATTCTTTCACCTCCTCTGGTCTCGAAAAGAATGACTAATAACAAACACAGCAACTTGTATTTTGTTTCTCTCAACTCCATTAAGTGTTTAATGCAGCCTGCTTGCAAATAGATGCCAGTTTTGACAGAAATCCTTCTGACAGACTTAAAACAAGTAGCTCACTCCTCACGATGAAAAAATCCTTGCTCAAGGGAAGGACCCAAGTTCATGCTCTGTAATCCACATCCTAACAGCCCACACCACACAGCAGTAAAGCAGTTCCATTTAACTGAAAATCCCCCCCTTGTTAATCAGTAAGATGTGAACATTCTTCCTCAAACCTACAGATGTCTCAAAAGATTTATTAATAAAACAGAGCATCACTGAAACTCAGTCTTGTCATGTTCACGCTACTCCCACAGGATATTTGCAGTTCACTTTGATGAAGCAGATTTCAACCCTTCCAGAAATACGTAGTATTCACGTCTGTGCTCCTCTTTTCTTACTCATGATGCCACAGATAGAGTACAAAAAGTCAAACACTTCCCTGGTTTTTAAGTACAAAAATAAACCACTTGCAAGTAAAAGGTGAATACTTCTTGCCAAAGGGGATGCAGACTTCCCACGCCTTGCTTAACATGTGACAACAGCTCTTATTTTATGACCCTACACAGGTACCCACACAAATACAACATGTAGGAATCCTCCATGTGCCTGGGACCCTTCCAACCACAGCACGGTGTAAAAGGACAACCCACAATAAATTACTCGTCTTACAAAATCAGTGTTGAACAAAGGTCAACACAAACCTCAGAAGAACCCCCTGGCAAATACCTCTTTTGATGTCTTTTGCCTGTTGCTGTGCTGTGTGCATTCCCCTAATTAGCAAAATGCTTCTTGCAAAAAAGATTTGTAAAATACTTACTGTAAACAGTACAAAGTATTTCTGGTTGTTCTCTCCTACACAGTTATTGACCCACGGGCAGTGATGGTCCATTTTCCGAATGCACCTCTTGCAAACACTGAAAAAACAGACTTTGTTGGGAAGCACATCTCATTCCAGGAACACAATATTTCACAGGGGTTTGAGGCACACAGAAATTACAGGAAAGAATCAAAGGTGTAATCTGAACCTGAAGAAATTTTCTGGTCACCACATTTATCTTTGTGGCGTGGTTACTTGACTGTGTCTGTTCAAAGTGAACCATAGGACACCAAATCACCACTGTAAAAAGTTAATGCTGAGTAAGATACCTTAGCATAGGATTTACATCAGTGGTTCTGCCAAAATACATTTTGAACATATTTTAGTTTTACCTTACTTGGTCCGTGGAAACGCACAGATTGAAACAAAACCCAGAAAGATATGAAAAGCAGTAACAAATAAAGATCTTTTTCAGAGTTGCTAAGAGACTAAGGTTTATTTACCAACATTAGTTTGTAGCAGGAACTTGGAAAGAAAGAAAATTAAAGCATTAGAAAAGATTCTTGACACCAAGGTAAGCCAAACAACAACATGAACCAGCTGCAGCAGTCAGTCGGGAAGACAATACCACAATATATGTTCAAGGTAAAATTATCTGTTAAAGCACTTCATGCGACCAGACTAATAAAATAAAAATTCAAATTCCTGCCAGCACGAACATCATGGCTAGCAGTCAAATAATTAAAAGATTATTATTTGATCTGAACATCATTCTCCTGCCTTATCAGTGACTGCTTTAGAGGAAGTCTCTTTTGCTGCCACTTTCTCCTATGCTTGGAGAGGAAAGACTCACACCACTCTGCACAAACACAGAAATCAAACACCAATAGAAACCACAAAACCCACAAATAAACAAACAGAAAGGATTGAGGGCACTGCCTGTTTTATTTTTCTTCTAAGGGAAACTCAAACAAAAACATAACAGGTCCTTATGAGCGTGTATGAATAAATAAGTTTCTCCTTTGAGGAAAGGCTGAGGGAGCTGGGATTGTTTAGTCTGGAGAAGGGGAGGCTCAGGGGGGACCTTATTGCTCTCTACAACTACCTGAAGGGAAGTTGTAGGGAGGTGGGGGTCGACCTCTTCTCCCAAGTTAAAAATGACAGGACGAGGGGCAATGGCTTCAAGTTGCACCAAGGGAAATTTAGGTTAGATATCAGGATAAATTTCTTTACAGAGAGAGTGGTTAGGCATTGGAATGGGCTGCCAGGGAAGTTGTGGATTCCCCATCCCTGGAGGTGTTTAAAAACCGTGTAGATGTGGTGCTGGGGGACATGGTTTAGGGACCCTGGCAGTGTAGGGTTATTGGTTGGACTTGATGATCTTAAAGGTCTCTTCCAGCCAAATGATTCTGTGATAATAGAAAAGCTCTCTGTCAGATCAGGCTTTCAGGCACTGCACATGGCAGGAGGGGGTAAGCCCCAAGGATACTTGCCAGGCCTGGAAAACAAACGAGCTGCTATAGCCCTGATCTTACACCAAAGGCTCGTTGGGCAGGTCCCAGCCTCCCAGCGTGGGGGCAGGTCAGGAAGAGCTGCCTTTTCCTAGAATAAGTAGTTTGAAATAATTCCTGAGCTACTTGGGCAGGGGAGGCAGGTGATGTAAAGCAGAAGGATGCCTCCCTGTGGTCTGATTTACTGCACACGCTCTTCCCTTGGGCTTTGAAACAAGCAAGGACTGGAGCAACCCCCTCCACTGCCCCTAGGTCTCCAGAGGGACAACCAGAAGCAGACAAGCAAAAAACGACCTCTGTGAAGGAGGCAGCTACAGCTGAGGGGGAGGTTTTATTCCAATCCTGTGGACCAAAAGCAGTTGGATTTGGCAGAACAAGAAATGCCAAAACTGAAAACTATAGGCAGTGGTCCTATAGTCCATACTCCCCCCTGCTCAACTGCCCAATGCTGGCAGTACCAGTTTGCTGGGCATTCACAAAACAGAACTATGAATCAGAAGGCACTGTGGCCCCTCAGGCCAGTGCTATCTCCTCTGATGTATCTGCAGGACCTTGATGTGTGAAAGTCTAATAAATACCCCTACACTCTGTAAAAAAATGTTTGATTAAAGAGTCTCAAGAGCATCAGTGCTCAGTGAAGCAGTTTCCCAAATCCTAATGTCTAAAAAGCTGCCTTAAAGCACAGAAAAAAGGGACCATGCAAACAGGGTTCTGTGTTTAGCCAGTTGTCTTCATTTACCTACACAGTGAGGCATCAGCACAACAGCATTTTAGATGCGAAATTTCATTCATAATTGAAGAAGTGTCAGAGGGGATTTTACAGTACCATTAATAAGTGATAGGCATGATCACATTGCTCCTGCTGAAAACCAACTCCTGATTTTGATTAAAATAAGAAAAAAGAGAAAGCTGATTAAAAACTAAAGCTCTGAAAATAAATGAAAAATACAAACAGCAGAACAAGTTTGTTCAGTAGCACATATTCCCCTCTCCACAAAGCAGCAGTAACCCAGATACCAGCTCTTTCAGTGTCCTGGGCTTTGAGCAGTCTCTCAATTTAACCACTCCAGTCTCAGACTCAGTAACAATTTAGATCAAGGCACACTGGGTAGTTCTGGAGGTCTCGATACAAGAACAGTCCTTGGAAAAGACATTACCTGCAGTGATGTGCTCTGTCAGGTTTGATGCTACAGCATTTTGGGCACTTGTAAACCACCTGTCCTGGCTTTAGCTGTAAACTCTCAATGAACTCCTTTGTGGCATTACCTTTGGGTACAGCACCCTGCAGGGAAAAACAAGCCAGAACAAACCAGACCATGAAGCTGTAGACATTGAAAGTGGTAAGAACAACAGGATGACTTAAAACTATGGGGAAGGAAGAGAAAGAAATAAAAACTTTCCCTAAGATCAGCAGTGTCAAGAAGAGCCAGAAGATTCAGAAAACAGATTCAAACAAGGTCCTAATATATGGATTAATGTACTTAAACATTGTTTTGGTGGGGCTAGGTTTTTAAACATCAGTAAATCCTCACTTAAGCAATTATTCTGTAATCCTATAGTATACCTTAAAGTATTAAAGAATCCTTGTCCCTCTTTTCACACCTATCATGCCACTGTTTCAGATCACAAACTGGAAACCATAGATATTTTATTCCAGTAGCAGCAGCTACTTCTGAAGTATCATTGTGTACACTAGCTGAGAGCTTCTGGTAAACACTTCATGTATTTATAGCTACACTTCCAGTGGGTATTTATTATTTAAATCAAGACACTAAGAATCCTCCCACCTGAATAAGATGAGGTATATAACACTCTCAACTGTGCTATTGCCACTGTAAAATATGCTTTTAAACAGATAACATACTGCTGCTGCAGGAGCCTGAGTTAAAAGGTTTCCAGCCTTTATAGAGCTATAAATTTGCTAAAAAAAAAAACCCCAACAACCCCAAAACCCCTCAAGCCAACCGAAAAGTTGTTAAACAATGATGCATTGTGTTGGTGCTGGTACAACTGGCACAAATGCACTTCTATGGATGTAAGGCTTTTATACTGAAATATAAATAAGGATGTAATATTTTCACAGATTTCTAATGGAACAGTCTCTTTTAAACGTTATCTCCACAACCTCCTAACAGCAGTACACAGGAATAATACACATCAACGAGAGAACCTCATGTTAAATCAGTATTGTGAGGCTTTCATGAGCAGTCTTTGGGTTCTTCCACAAAAACCTCCCAGCAGGCCTAACCAATGTAAAAATGACCAAGACCAATCTCCACAAAAATGCTACAACTCATGTTCTCTCTCTAGCATGCACAAAGCTCAAAACCTGAGGAATGTTTTTAGCAAGAGCCCACAGGAAGCAGTTCCTAAAAAGCACAACACATGCTATTGATCCTGAGGAATTTAGGTGTTCATTCATTTAAAATAGGAATTCTATTTGCCTCAACAGTGCTTTGTTTCTTTCTCATCCTAAACCTGCCCCTAGTTCTCCATGTGCCAGAAGCTTCCTTCATCTCAGACTCGCACTGCCTGCCAGATACTGCTGCGTCGCCTTTATCTTCTCTCCTCTGATTAGCTTATTTCCTCATTAAAAAAGAAACCAAAATCCCACCAGCTCCCATCATCCACACACATACATCCCACCGCAAGCGTGGAATGAACATCTCTTTTCATAGCTGCTCTGCAGAGAGATTGTATCTGCTTCTCCAGTGCTGTCTGCCCAGCCTGCTTCAGAACACAGCTTTTGTTTCAGAAGAGCTCCTGCTAACTCTGCAAAATAATTCCAGTGCCCTGAAGGTCCCTGAGCATTAAAGCTACACAACATACAATAACTAACAACAGCAGGAACCCCTAGGACACAAACTGCATAACAAATTGCTGCAATCTTCTATACCCAAATCCAATGACCACAAATTTCAGAGCATCAGCTACTGCTTAACAGCCCTGCTCAGCAGCAGTAGCATGTAATTCATCATTCTTTACCATAAAACTTACATAAACTGTGAAATTACTCCGAATTGAGCCAGTTCTGCAGTGCTGGGGCTTCTTGGAGCATTGGAAACTAAGAAACAAAGATTACACTGAATTTGAAGTAAATCACTACTACGAGAGATAGTAACGTAGCTTTTCAAAACAACACATGTTCCGCTCCATCCTGCTGCAGCAATACTTGCCAAGGCAGACAACCAAAACCAGCTTTTCCAGATTTCCTGTTTGTCAAGACACTACAAGCCATAAATACAGGATCTGGCACTGGGCAGATTGTCAGAGGAATGCTCTTCTTCCCAGTGCAAAAAAAAAAAAAAAAAAAAAGAGGGGTTGCTCAGATAATGGGGATGTAAAGCTGGGTCCTTGACAGTGCATCTGACTGGAGTGGGATGAGAAATCAGCATACCACAGCCTCGCTCAGCAGGCTGATACACACCAGTTATTTAAATCTGCCACTCACTCGGCAATTGAGTTACTCAACATCTAACAGACATTAAAAACACCACCAGTTTCTTTCTGAGACATACAGAGAGAGATCTACTTACTGGATCTGTCAGCATAGCACGAAAATGTGAAGCCAAAGCGAGGAAAGCCAAGGTGTTGAACAGTGTGCCATTGATGACACTATAAACATAATCTCTTGATGGAACTAGCATGACAAGGAGGACTACGAAGTCGGCATAGAACACCAGCATCCAGGTCACGACAGCACAGGCAATTCCACAGCCATCGCGGATAAACCACATTGTTCCCAGGGCGGCGCGGCTCGGAGGTGGAACGCACTTCTCCGGGTGGAGGTATTCGGGTTTCCGCTCAATGTCTCTGAAGCGGTGGACTGGAGAAATCATCATAGGCTATTATGTCCATACTTGCATCTGAAAGACAGTCAGAGACAGAATCACTGCCTTGTAAGACACACAGACCTTCCTTCACTTAATAGTGTGGGCATCATGTAGGGAATTCTGAGCTGCAGAAAGCAAGCTGAAAAAGTAAATTAAAGTTAAAGATATCAAACATGAAGTAATGGATTTTGAAACCAGACTCATGTTTATTAGAACACTTCTTACTCAGAAGATTCTTTAAGAGCTTAATTAAACATTAAAACCAGTGTTGTGCCACCTCCACCCACCCAGAGGAAAGGTAACAAGTAGTTTACTGATGAGACAGTGACCAGGTAGGTGGCAACAGGAGCTGCCACAGCAGGAACTGAAGCAAGACCCGGACACTGTCACACAAGGGAAAAAAGCCTGGCACAACTGGCAGGGAACATTTTTGCTGCCTCATACATAGTGAAGGGCCTCTCCTACAGACGCTGGGAAGCTTAGGAAACCTTATCCACTTGCTTTCTCCTTATCCACTGCCTCACAGCTTTGGGTAAAAGTGCAAAACCAAACCACCAAGTGAAGAGTGGCAGGAACTGGTGAAGAAGCAACACAAAAAAAACTCCTGACAGGCATTTCTAGTCGTAGTCAGAGGTTGCTCTTCCCAAGCATCCCACTGGAGCCTAACTGTCCTGCTCCAGGCATGCATGCAGCACTGGCTGCTGTTCCAGCCTAATGCCCACAGCATGCAGGCATATGAGAAAACACAAAGGTGCTCAGCAGACTTTGGCAGGGGATCAGTCAATCCACTCCACCAACATACACTGCTCAGTGCCAGAGCAAACCCGGAATGCTACACTTGGAGAGCAGCTCTTTGTACACCCAGCAACTTCTTCCAAAGACACTTCTTAACAAGTTGTTTGCACAATGCTCTGAACACTCAAAAATAAGAAAATCTCTACAGAGACCCACCTTCTACAAAAATGGATAGTCATTTTGCTACCAAACACACTGAACTGCATTAAGGAAGGTAAGTGACTGGAACTGTGTTGCCATAGCAAGAGGAAAAAGCCAGAAGTGCACAGTTTCGAGGTGCACAGGAGTAGGTGAACCAGATCACTTACAGGATTTGTTTTCTATTTAACTTGCATAAATGAAACCAGGAGAATTAGGTATTTTCTTATATTTTTGTTTTTTAGCATTTAGTTAGTTGCCAAGTGAGAGTTTGTTTTATGAACCTGAAAAAAAAGTCACATGGATTAATAGTAAAGCATATCAGTCTTGTATTTATACATACATCACACACAACACAAAAAAATCAAGATAAAAATTCACACATATGGCTCTCATTTTCTTTGGCAAGAAAAAAACCCAACAAACTCTCCTCCTCATTCACAAAATTCACATACCACATTGCAATTACTTTGTATTTTAACCACAGCTATAATTTAGCCTCATGACTCCTGACACTTAGGGAGACAAGCTATATAATTTTCAGAAACAGTGATTATCCAAACAATCCGGTGGTTTAAGTTCATATGTATCTATAACTACAAGTAAATCCACACCTTTTCCCCAGTTTTTCACAACTTCTGTAAGGATGCTTATATATTCATATATTCACACAGACTTAACTAGGATTTTAAAGATCCAATCTCTCCCCTCCCACAAAGAAACAGGTTAACCTTCATTGCACTGTCTAATACTCTTATTAAAATCAGTATGTTGGTTTGCCAGCTCTAGATAAAAGCTGGCATAATTAAAGACTCATGCCTGACTACAGTGTTTAGTTGATAGCAGTATCATATTGCAGTGAAAAAAGGAAAGAGAACAGATATATAGATGTTCAACTTTTCAATGAAAGTCTGAGACTTGACACATGCAGGATCAAGCTGGGATAGTCCTGAACACAGCCTTCAGGGGTTTTTGCCTGGATTCTGAGGGTTTTTTTTCCTCCCCTTGAGGTTTTATTTCCCAAAGCAAAGGAATGAAGTGGTCACAGGAAAAGCAAACTCCTATTTAACAACAGAATTAGTTTGACAAATCACCTTAAGGTCAGTAGTAGTAAAGACTGGCTTAAAGCTAGACAAATATAGTAATTGAAAATGTGGGGTTAGCCAGCAGTCAAGTACAAATGAATCTCACTTGCATTTGCAGGAAGTAATTTCACTCCCGTTAGAGTTCTACAGCTCTCCCCATTACTGAGCTAAACTGAAAGATTTAAAAATTAAAAAAAAATAAAACAAACACCCAAAAAAACCAAACCAAAACCTCAAAAAAAACCCAAACCAGCTATTGCCGTGTGTCTAAGGAGAAGCTGGCAGGAGACTAGAGGGACCTTGGTCTGAGAGCCTGGGGAGTCTCTTCTGCAGTGCAACACAGAGGCAGGTAAGAGGACCCAGCCCAGGCCTCCAACTATGACTTCTTGCTGAAGGACATGTTTGTTATTTGAGGCTCTTTGTTATTTAACATTTGCTTTAGAGGCATCAATGGGCAACAAAACAAAACAGTCATCAGTACATAAAAACCCTTCGTGATTTGAAAAATACAGATATGTTTTCATGTCCTTAAGAGTCAAATTGTGGCAGCTTAGAGTCTCAGCTTCTGTACATGACCCCATTAGGGTTTTTGTTTAATTCCTTGTTCTTGACATACACAAACATCTGGTTTTGTTTATGTTGTCCACCCTATTTTCATATAAACACACACACACAAAAATTGCAGCAGGGAGAAAGCAGTAACTTGCCCTGACTGGTTTGTCCTTCAATATGAACTTAATTTATGTTCTACACATGCATATGAACTTAATTTATAGCACACAGACAGAGTATGTTTAGTCCCTCTTGCCCTGGAGGAAACAACAGACAAACAATAAAGGCAAAGAGACAAGAGTGTCAGGCTGCAAGACAGGTCACTATATAGCACACTAGGGTTATACAGTGACAACACATGACCTCAGTTTAGCTTAACAACATGTCAGAGCAAACACATTTTCTTCTTTTTTATGTGGAAAGCACTTGGCATTACAGAAGTAGTCAAAAAAACCCCATGTAATATACATGTTAGAAATGTAAATACATTAAAATCCACTTTGTGCTACAGTAAACACTTAAAACACTATTACACCCTACATAAATTATCTTCTGACATTCCATAAGCCATGTCAAAAATCAGTTTTTTCATTAGCCTCTGATTGCTAAAGAACATGTTGAGAATGAACTAACGAATGACTTGGGCCTTCACCCAATGTGTACCTGCAAGCAGCCTGAGGTTCTCATGTTGTTAAACGTACACCAAGCTTAATGCCATCAGCATCACCCTGCTGGTTTTCACTTCATCACTCATGCTAGTGAAATGCAGTCAAGCAGGGGCACCGTGAACAGTGGTGTTACTATGTACTCTGCACCACTTCCTCTATTAGAGGGCCATTAACATGGGAAGGTTACATTTTGTCAAATGAATTAAGTGAATGTAAAGTCCTGCCAATTACATGAAAACGACTCTGAAAACAAACCAAACAGAATGAGACCAGAGCAGACCGTAGGCATTTCTTTTAGATTTTTCAGCTTGAATTTTTATATACTTTAAAGAGATACTTTGGAACCATTTTTGTGACATACAGAGTTCATTGGCAGTATTTTGAGAGCTGACAACCCTAAGTTAACTTTTTATCATCATCAAAAGGAAGCAAACATGCTATAATCATGACAGCAAAACTAGGTGAGCTTGATCCACCTTTAAATAAAATCAAAACACTCCAGACAGAAACTGCAAAAGGTCATTTTGAAGTTAATTTCATTTTTCTGTACATAAAATGGCACTGATTAAAACACTGCATATTTAAGCTTTCTTTGCAACAGAAATGAAAGGGCATTTTATATCTACCAAGATATTTACCCTGTGTTTCTCCTACCACACTTCCATACAGTCCAAATCTAACAATAAGCCTATCAAAACTTGCCAAAACAAGTTCTAGTAGGGATAATAAGAAAATATCCGTTTGTTGGGGTTTTTTTTCCTAGTGATGCCTGCAAGGAGTAAAAGGCTTTATCTAATCAGCAGGAGTGGAACAAACAATTTTTGGCCATCTCCTGCAGATTCAGCCAGATATCCATCAGCAAAGCAGGTTCCAACCCCTGGTTTACAAAACCCCTGACGGTCAATGGGACATTTCGAACAGGTCTCTGAAAGGCAGCTAAAAAAAGCAAGACTATTATTAGCAGGCTTACATTTTCTACAGAGCGTTGGACTTCCACTGGAGTATTTTGGGGACTCCACACACCATTACAAAAATACAAACATACCTACAAAACAAATGCAACCCCAATCAAAAACTCAGATCAGAAATTACCCCTTGCGGGTTAAAAAGGCAAAAGCCATAGGGAAGGATGATATATGGAACTGCCAGGACACCCAGTGACTCACATCAAATGTCACAGGGCAAAGCCAGCACTCCTAGCCCTCTGCCAGCCACCCCAGGAGCAGGGAACAGGATTAGAGTAAGCACAGAATTTTTCATTTTCCTTCTGGAAATTCAGGCCAAATTAAGGATCACTAAGTTCCACATTAGCAGCCATGTGTTTGCTGTTAGCAAGAGGTCCACAAACATCTCAGATTCCTCTGAAACCTTTGGCTGCTCAAGCCATGCAATTTCCACAGTTTCAGTTCCCATACTGTAGAAGAATGTCATAAATCTGAATGTGAATTATATTAAAATCTATTTAAAATAATATTTAAAAATCACAAGGCTTGAAACAATTTGTGTTTTCCAAGGCTAAATGCACAGGCTTGTGTCCTGGTTTGAGTGAGAACAGAACTGATTCTGTTCAGTGATTTTACTTTTCAGCTCAGTTCTAACTAACTGCCCTGTCTGAAGTTAGCAGCCTGCTTTCACAGACAGTGTCTGCTCTGGCAGTTTAACACCCCATGTGTAGAGTCAGCACCAAGGGTTGGGGTGCAGACCATGGCCACTGCTGGACCTTGTGCACCACACTGGGGGGTGCAGGAAGTGAAAGGCTGCACCTGCAGGGAGGAGCAGACAGGACAGGTGGCCCCAGACTGACCAATAAGGTATCCATCTCATATACATTATATTTGATACAAAGCTGAAGGATCTGGAGGGTCTTGTCCCTCTTTACCCACTTTGCTCAGGTCCTCTTCTGGCTTCCTTACATCTGAGGAGGACTCTGTCCATTCTGCCTCTGAGTCCAATCTGTGTGTTCCTGAATCCTGCAACAGAATCCAGCTCCTGAATACAGCTCCCCTCTGCTGTGCAGAGCCCAGTCTGGGACTCTCCCAGTGCCTGCTCCACAGCACCAGTGGTGACAGTGACACCACTGCCATCAGGGGAGTCGGGCTCAGTACTTTTTTGTATGTATTTGTATATATTAGATTTATTATTATTTTAATTTTCATTCAAGCTCTTCTAGTTTCCTTTTCTAATCGCTGAGTCTCTCTCCCTTATTCCCTCTCTCTTTCCCTTTGGGGAGGGAGGGGGGTTAACAGAGAGTGTCTGTTGTAGGTCTACAGGTCTTCCCTGACCCTAAACTGTGACAGCATGGATCACCTGCCTTGGAAAGGGGGAAAAAAAGAACACAAAACTGGATGGTAACCCTGTTATAATATTTTTTCTATAAATGATGGGAATAAGTGGCTATATTACAATGCTGCTTTCTAGTCATAGTGTAGAGAACCGTTTTACATCATTAACCATTTTGATGAATCAAAATGTATAATTTTTTTTTAAATGCACTTATTATTTTGAAGAGGCGATACATGAACAAGACCTCAGTAAAAATAGATCACAGCAAACCCATACTCTTAGCATTCTTGTTAAAAGGGAATATTTAATTGAAGCCATGCATTTCTGAAGAATACATTTGAAGAATAGTATGAATATGTAAGAGGAAAGTTCTCCCTAAGGAGAGCAGGGGAGATGGAAATTACCTCAAGGACTTCAGTCAGATCTAGAAACTTAGTCCTCAGGGCCTGGATGGGGCTGAGAGTGACAGGCTCAAAAGAGAAGCAGCCAGAAGCCACAAACCCCCCAGCTCTCCTCTCATTTACATCACTGTAAACAAGAGCAACTCCAGCAGTGCCAGAGGAATTCCACTAGTAGAACCGTAAGGAAAATAAAGCCACATTTTCTCAAGGAAAACCATGGGGTTTTCCTATCCTGATGTTTGTGTACACAATTTCTCAGGACAGATGGCAACACCTTCCTGGTGAATGTCTGCATCAATTCTGTTTAACTAATGGATATGTACTGTATAAATAAATCATAATGCAATAAAAACTGACCTAAGAGTCTGAATTATCTGAGAAGCTATTGCACTTCCAAGGCTTCTCAGCTGCAGGAAAGAAGACAAAAGAATGCAGTTACTGTCCAGGGTACATCAACACTACAGATGAGTGACAAACGTGGGGCAACACCTGGGAGCAAGACACAGGTCCCAGGGGCAACAGAGACTCAGGACAGACTGGGATCTGACCACAAAGTTAATTATCTTAATAAGGTTTTGATCAGAAGTGGTAGGTACCTTGTCAAATTGTCGTTAAGTATGAACCACTGCCAAATACATTATAGTAACTTTTGAACTGTCAGAGTTGCAAAGGCAACAGTGAAATTCTGTCACTTCAGTCTTACACTTTCTTAGTAGACTAAATGCACATGAGCTACTTCAAAGAAAAACATAAAAGACAAACTTTGTGAACATACAAACCAGCTTTGTGGCATTGCCACCCATCTGGAGTAAGGATAGGAAGGAAAGAGCAATCTTGCAGAAAGGACTGCACTGGAAAACAGATGAAAAATGGGTGCTGTGCTTCCCCACAGTGCTGCTGTTCCCTGAGCACACAGCCTGGAGAGAGAAAACGGGAGAAGCTGGCCCAGCCCTCTAGACAGCTCTGCAGTTCTGGTGCTGACTCAGGACTTAAAACAGCAAGACCCTGGATTAAGGGAATTTAAACTCTTAATTTGCCCTGTGTGAACTTAAAGAAAAATAGAGGCAATATTTAACATTTGTCTCTTCAACTGGTATTTTTAGCATCAATTTTATAAACTAAACTGCTTTCGTTGCACAAGGAACATATTTTCCAGAGAAGCAGAAAAGAGATGCAGCTATCAAGCCTCAATCACAAGAAGAAGGTGGTACCATCCTAGTCAAAAAACGTATTTTTAACATTTTCTTCCAGAGCACTTTAACTATCACCCTTCACTCAAGATGGTCTAAACCAAGATTTGGCTCTCACCTGCTTCTACTACAGCCTGCCCTCACCAGTATGAGCAAGTCACTCAATTGCTCCAAACTTTATTCCCCACTTGTAGCCTACACTTCTTCCCTACCATATAGGGGTAGTGAAGATACAGGTATGAAGACATTTACATCTGAAATCCAAATACTACACCTAATCAGGTGTCTAAACCAAATAGAGAATATACACAGAACATACATTAAAATAGTGCATTAATAAAACCGGGACCAAAAAATCATCACCTCTATCCCAAAAGGGCCTGGAATTAAAATCATGACTGTCATGATCCACGTTTGTGATGTTAAGAGTTAGCCTAAACAAAACCTATGCTGCTGCTTGAGAAAACTGGAAAAACCTGCAGGCTCAAAGGTGCTGTACATTAAAACTTTTGAAATGGAGGAAAGAACTCCTGAGCTGGCAAACTCAGCATTCCTTGCTTTGCTCACTGTCATATTTGCAAGCACAAGGGATCTCTCTTTCATAAAAATAATACAATGTCTGTGTGTGAACATCAATTTTGTTACCCTTGGAAATTGCACTGACTGCAATACACAGTATATCACTTACCTATTCTTGCTATACTGGACATCAGTAACTCAAGGAGTCATTGAGAAGATGTACAGCACACTCCTATCTCCCTTCATCCCCTGCTATAGGTCTCTCTACCTAAGCCATGGTACTGCTTCCTTCCCACTAGGAACATATATGCCTCATTATCTAGCTTGCATTTTTAAAATCACAGGACTTCACACTACCTTCACCCGCTCAGTGTTTCAGCTTCAGCCCATCTGTTTTACCTTCTGCAATGCTGCACCACGTTTAAGATTGGTTGCCCCTGTCAGTTCATTATTGCTGAACTTCACAAACATGCCATCTCCCACCAGCCTAGCAGCAAAAACATCAACAGGGGCCTTGCAACTCCTCCCAGGCAACATTCCTCCCTTGTCCAAGAGTATCACCTCTGAGTTTTCCGTGTTCTTGTTTCACTTGCTATTACAGCTATCTTTTGCAGTTTAAAACTCTGCTGCTGTAGCCTTCCTTCTCATTTCCTTACCTTCCATCCCTATTCTCTCTTTTTTCTTCCTCCTTCTCCTGTAACAGCACCAGTTGTGTATGGTCACCTTGTAACCTCATTGGATGAAGAGACCTGCAGCTATAAGCCTGATAAATCTCTTTGCAGTCTCCAGAAGGACCCCCACATCTGGAGGGACCGCCAGCAGCAGGTAAAATGAGTTAACATGCCATGCTCCTGCAGAATAAGAGCCAGTACCTCATTGCACCTTGTCAATCACACCTTGCCCCTCACTCCTGCTGTACCAGAGTCCTTTGGCACTCAGAGCCTGCAGAGATGAGCTGGCTCACTGCTCTGGACTCCCTCACAAAAGGACGATGTGTGAAGTGTTACTGGCAGGCTTGCTGCACTGCAGTCCCAGTCTGGTTACAGGCTACCTGGGTCTGCACAGCCCAGGAAATATGCAGCTCCAAGGAGAAAGCTTTAACTTCTCATTTTTCAGATTAGTTACATGCACGAGTTAGATACGATGTTCCAGGTGCTGCTCTTCATATCTGGTTTGCTTCAACCAGATAAGCACAGGACAGTAATACAAACTAACAACAATCTTTTCTATCTGGTCATTTTTTACCTTACCTGCTGTCTTCTCACAACAAGGCAGAAAAAGTGTACACAGAATATTGCCCTAAGCAAAAGGTCATGTCTACACTGCAGAAAGACTAGAGAAAATCCTAAGCTCAGTCAGCATCTGCAGAGACTGTCTGAACTACAGACAAGCCACATTCAGACTGAAACTGCTGTGAGTGCCCATCCATTTACCCTGAAGTCTCCTCCAAAGAAACAGTATCCCATTATAAATATCCCAATATTTATCCCATATAAACATATGTAAGAGAGAACTTCACTGCTCCACAAGCAAGTTTCCCTGAAGTACTGCAACAAAGGGGTTTAAACTGCATTGGTCAGGTGACATGGACAGCTCCTGTTCTGCTGGAGACACAGAGCAACCCACACATCAAGGAAAGTCACTTTAGGTAAGAAAAAGAGACTTTCCAAAGCCAGGTAATACACACGTGCTGCTGAAGAATATCAGCTGCTCCCCTGTGCTGACATAAAGGAAACTGCCAAGAAAAGACACAGAACTACCTGGGCACAGCAGACCTGCACCTGCTGAGGAATTAAACATTCCTCCTGAGGCAACCTGCTCCCAACAGCTGAATTCAATTACAGTTTTACATTTTTGTCTAGTACCAAGTAAACTATTTCAAACCAAAATCCACACTTTGTAGCTACACCACCTAAAAGGAAAAGTAAAATGGAATGGGAAATATGACACAAAAATCCCCAATAAGTGTTAAATGTTGCAACAGATACTTCAGCTTCTAGGCAGACCTTGCATTTGTCCTTTTATAAACCTATAAATGACACAGAGCTCCTGGGTGACACCTTCTAAACATCAGTGAGTATTCAGTCAGACACAATTTACTACCACCAGCAGCTGCCATTGGTGTGACGAATACTACAGCATCACAAAGAGCTACACTAATAAAAGTTGTAGTATTTGAAGGACCAGATCTTTACTGCACATGGGGGTGCATTTTTACAGACATATGAATTAGTGTTACTACCCTTATAATAACTTATCACCTGTAACACTACAATTTGTTGCTCTCACTAAGCAAAAAAACCCATGGTACTCACTAAAGCCTTGCTATTGACACCACCAGGCATCAGTCACCCACTGCACCTCACCAGCCCTGTTTCTGTGATTCCACTGTGTCAGAATGACCACCTGAATTTGGGATTTTCTGAATCAGGGTCAAAGAACTGAAGTTTAAAAAAGCTTTGGTGTCCACCCAGCATCCCTCACCAGCATGCAGGCAGTGAAAGAGCATATCAGAGAGCAGACTGCTGCCTCCTCCACCCTGGAGCCTAGGATTTCTTGAGGATTGTTTTCTAGGGAGCCATCGCAAGCTCTTATTTCTTAAAAATTACTTTTCATAAATACTACAGCAATATTTGGCAGCTGCTGTCTAAAAGTAAGTCCAGATTATTTCCTCTTGACACACAGCTCACCATCCATGTCATCTAAACCCACTACATTAGAGCACCCTGCTTTCAACACCAGTTACTCCTGATGCTCAAGTCCCATCAGACATTGGTCCCATGGGAGAGCTGCAGTCAAACATCAGGTGACTGCCATCACCTCTGAAACCAGAGGCTCTTCTCCGCTGTCCAGCTGCTTGCTGATGGGCACATTTCACCACTGCAACGCAGGAACAGATCATGGGACCCCACTTCATCACTGCAACTCAACAGATCACAGGATCCTACTTCATCACCAGAAACCAGTAACAGACCACAGGACCCCGCTTCATCAGTTCAACCCAGTAATAGAGTGCAGGACCCTACTTCATCATCACAACTCATTAACAGATTACAGGACCCTACTTCATCACTGCAACCCAGTAACAGACCACAGGATCCTGACCAGATTTCTGGAGGCTCAGTTTAAATTTCCTGCTTATGGTACATTATGCTGCTCCGAAAGGCACCCAGCACAGCCCTAAACCACTTGTTTAGCTCAGCATTATTTAACATATTTAACCCAATATTACTTAACATCTTTAACCCAGTGTTATTTAACATATTCAACCTTGCAGTGTTTAAAGCCCAGCACCAGACGCCGGCGGATGACCAAGGAGCAGCTAGGGGCGAGCGGGAGCCCACCTCCCGCTTTCCGACCAACGCCAACAGCTCCGGGATACCCCGCTGCGGGACGCGACCCACCGCCCAGCACGGCCAAGCCCCTGCCCGGAGAGAAAGCGGACACCGAGCGGGCTCTTGGCCGGCC
The DNA here is from genome assembly GCA_013401355.1 of Ceyx cyanopectus. NCBI lineage: Eukaryota > Metazoa > Chordata > Aves > Coraciiformes > Alcedinidae > Ceyx > Ceyx cyanopectus. Next base: position 9,986 of record VYZU01020314.1, on the reverse strand, counting down.
GCGCCACCCGGCTCCTGCACGGCCGAGGGGACCGCGCGGGCAGCAGCCATCGGCAAGACGGCGGGCGCGGCCGGCCAAGGGCCGCTCGGTGCTCCGCTTTCCTGCGCCGGTGTCAGCCTCACCACCTACCCCACAGGCCGCCGCCGCTCCGGCGTCCTCCCCGCCACCCCCGCACGCCGCCAATGCCGCCGCCCCACCGGCCGCGGGAGCCCGCGCAGGGCAGGGGCCAAACCCCCCCCCTTCCCCGGCCGCTCCTTACGCTGTCTCGACGAGGAGGTGGAGCGGCCGCCGGGACGAACCAGGAAGTGAGCGGCGGCGGGAGGCAGCGCGGCGCTCCCCCCTGCCCTGCCCTTCTTCCCGGCCCGTCCCCGCCCCGTCGCCGGGCGCGGCGGGCTCACCGGCCTCCGCGGGCGGGCACCGGCGCCGCGCCCGCCGGGGCTTCTGCTCTGCTCGGCACAGCCCGGCCCGGCCCGGCCCAGCCCAGCCCAGCCGCCCGAGTGTTGCAGGGCCCCGGCTGGCCGAGGCACGCCGGTGCCGAGAGCAGGTTTGGATCTGGGGCAGCGGGGAAATGCAGATTTGGGGAGGGAAACGCGGAATTGGAGGAAGGAAACATAAGGTCTGGTGAGGAGAAAAATAATGTAGATTTTTTCTCTTTAATTTTCTTTTCACGTGGGGAATAGATGGGCTTCGCTGCATGCCAACAAGGTTGGGTATTTTTGGTTTGCAGGTATCCTAAAAATCTAACACTGCCCAAGAGAACAGACAGGCACTGTCAGATCATTGAGGCTGGAAAAGTTCTTTAATATCATCGAGTCCGACCGTTACTTTTTAAGGAAAGGGCAAAAGTTCAGGCTTACAGGTGGCACAACAGTTAAGTCCACTTGGCACTCTCCACATCCAGCATTTGCAGCCTCACCTTAGGTGAATTTTTACACTCCAGGCAGTTCCCTCAGGCTGGCTTTGTGTCAGCCAACATGTCATCCATTAACCGTAATGAGGTGAGAGGAACATTGCTTTGCTCTAAAAAAAACAACCAAAACAAAACCCACACAACTACCATCCTTTCTGTGCTGTGGATGCCTTTGGCCATCCCCAAGGATAAACAAGCTGGACCTGAGCTGTTCCAGCCTGTAGAAGAGCACTGCCTGAATCTAAACAAGATTTACCAGTTCACCCTCCAGCCTATTTCACATCAGGCAGCTGCTTTTACAAGGGTTTCTGTTTTCCCCTTTACTATCAACTTGGCCCTTTCTGTTTTCCCCTTTACTATCAACTTGGCCCGTGCCAACAACAGGTCCCTCCTCACAAGAGGTGTGCTCAGGACCCTTCCCCAGCACCACTGCCCTTCTCTGGACACACTCCCTGTCCTCAATCTTCTTCTGGAAGTGAGAGTCAGAAACTAGGATTTGAGATGGGGCCTCAACTGGATAAATTCTGGCAGATTGCCCTGGCTCATTCACACTCAAGCGAGCAGAGGTGTGAAGTCAGACAACAACTTTTAAACAAAATTAAAATTACACGCAAGAACTATGCAATTGTACAAAATTTACACCATACACCTCTCTTATGAAATTTAAAATTACAGCTGTCAAAGGAGCTCCATAATTATGGGCTATTAACTACATTTCCCATGCTACTTTCCCAGGGCTACCTGGCACAACCCAACAGTGCTCTCCTGGTGAGGGCAGCTGGTTTCTCCCCTGCTCCTGCCCCCTGCCCTGCACCTCCCTCAGACCTTCCTCAGAGGTAAAACCCTCCACATTTCCTCCTCTTTCTGGCGGAGTTTCATGGGTAGCTCCAGAGATTCCTTCAGGAGTTTTACCTTGGCACAGGGCAGGCAGAGAGCTGACGCTGACCTTTTGGTTCACCACCAGTATCGGCCGTAGGAAGGGGACATTTGGCGGGCGCGGAGCGCTCCGTGGGCACCATGGGCACCGTGTCCGGAGCGCTGCAGCCGTTGCTCTTCTGCTGCTGCGCCTCAGGCCGCCTGAGGGGGGCCCGGCTCGCGAGCGGCGCTGCGCGATGGCGGCGCGCGCCTTTTCCCGCCTCGGGCGCGGTGCTTTACGCAGGCGCGAGGCTCGCTCCCCTCAGCCGGGCGTCACGTGAGGCCGGAGGGGCGCGCGCTCCCCTCCGCTTCCCGCCCCTCGTCTCCCCGGTGCGGCGGCGACGCGTGGGCACCGGAAGCGGAAGGAGCGGCGGGAAGCGGCGAGAGGCACTGGGAGGCTATGGCGTCCGTGGTGCTGAGCGAGGCGGAGAAGATTTACATCGTGCATGGCGTCCAGGTAGCGGCGGCGGGCGGTCCCGCCAGCCCGGGGCGGGCTCCGTGTGGGCGGCTCTCTCCGCGCCGGGGAGGGGGAAGGTATCGGGGCCGGGTCAGCACAGCCCGGCGTGGCCGCGCCTGTGGCCGGTGGTGGCGTTGACCCGTAGGGCAGGGCCCGTCCTCTCCCTTCCGCGCCGCTGTGTGTGGGGTGTGAGGGGGAACGACTCACGGCTTAGGCTAGGGAGGGAGGGAGCTGTCCAGGTGTAGGGGGAAATCTCGGGGGTAATAATCATCCCAACAGGGGATTTGGCTTTTCATTTCTTATCCTCTTTTCTCTTCCCTTGCTCTTTCTCCGGTTTTTACTGTTGTGTCGAGTTTTAGCCCGTCACTGTAAATCGCGGTGAGTTGACCAGGGAGTCAGAGAACATAGACTTGAGTTGGAAGGGACTTTTCAAGGCCAGTCCAGCCCCCTGCAGGGAGCAGGGACATCTGCACCTAGAGCAGGTTGCTCAGAGCCCCAGCCAACCTCACCTGGAATAGTTCCAGGGATGGAGCATCGAACTCCTCTTTGGGCAACCTGGGTCAGGGTCTCACCACCCTCTGCATAAAAATTCATCCTTCTTTCTAGTCCTCTTACAGTTTAAAACCATCACCTGTCCCAACAGGCCCTGCTAAAATGTCTGTTCCCATCTTTCTGACAGGCCCCTGTAAGCACTGAAAGGTTGAAAGAAGGTGTCCCAGGAGCCTTTTCTTCTCCAGGCTGAACAACCCCAGGTTTCAGCCTGGCCTCGTAGGAGGAAGGGTGAAGGAATGTGGGAGAAATCCCAAAGATGAAAGGACTGTGCAGAGACTGTATTTTACTGTAGAGAACACTACTGCTCTGGGAATGAGCTGTATAATATCTGAAGGTCATAGTATCTCTTTGAAATGAAAGAAGATTAAAGCATTTGAAAGGGTAATGGCTTATCTTTGTCTAATTACTTATATAAAAGTACAGAACTTGATCATCCCAGGGAAGGCCCCTGTTGTGTTAGGTAAAGTGCTTTTTAAAGCCAGTCTGAAGCTTTCTTTTGGAATTGGAGGGACTTAGTGCAGGAGTTTGTGTCTGTCTACAGAGAGCTTGTGAGCTGGGGGTAAATGAGAGGTCAGTGGAAAAGTAAGATTGGTTCTGCTGTACTCCAAGTGGAAATTGGCATGGAAAGAGCTGTTGCTTTTATATCCTTTTCACTGCTGTGTGTGGCATAGGAAAAGGAAACTTTACAATCACAGATTAATTTTAACTTTGCCTTACTGATTCACTTAAACCCACCATGTTGCTCGTTGTACTCAGGAGGACCTCCGTGTAGATGGTCGTGGCTGTGAAGACTACAGATGTGCAGAAGTAGAAACAGATGTTGTATCCAACACAAGTGGATCTGCAAGAGTTAAACTGGTAGGTGTATTTCCTGGGAATTGTGTACCTTGATGAAACATCTGGTGTGTGGCACTAGTTTCAAGATGAACTGAGGCTGTTTCTATGTGTGCATAATAACCTCTGTGTGTGGCACTAACTGGAACTAGGGGGTAAGGAAATAATGACAAGATATGCAATTCATTCAGGCTGGTTTAACCTGCTTAAGATGGATTTAGTGAAGTACCTGGACAACTTCCAGCCTGAGCTAATGTAACATTTCATCTTGAAAACTGAAATCCATGTTGTGCCTGAAATCCCTGGGGAAAAAAAGTATTCTATTCCTTCAGAGGAAGCAAAACTACTTCTGGCATGTGTTGACTGTGAAGAAGATAAATGTATTGTGCAGTGGGATAATAGTTCTGCAAAAATTGCTGTTTCCAGAACCAAAATGATAGAACTAAAAATAGCTGTTTCCAGAACCAAAATGATAGAACTAATTGATATTAAGATTGCTTCTTAACCCAGAGAAAGCTAATAGATATGGTAGTTATTTGAAGAGTCTTCTTAGACAACATTATCTGTCTAAAGCCTTTCCCTTTTTAAAACTCTAAGGTTATTTTAAGTTCACTCTGACAGAATGATCAGTGCCAGTAACTGACAGGTAGGAATGTTAGCTTACCATGGGTGTTTAAGTTATTCTGTGACTAATTGCAGCTGTACAATATGTTTTTGTTTTAACAGGGACACACTGATATCTTGGTAGGTGTAAAAGCAGAAATGGGGACACCGAAGTTAGAGAAACCAGATGAAGGTTACCTGGAATTCTTTGTTGACTGGTTAGTATACTAGAAGAGAAGGAAATCCATCCAATAGTTGTAATAAATTACTAACCAGATCTTAACAATTCTCCTGAAGTTTATACCTTCATTCCACTATCCTCCTGTAAGGTCTGAGTAATAGAAACAAGTTATTTTACTGTTTCAGTAGTGGGGAATGGTCAGAAAGTTTCTGCTGGTTCTGCAGACCCAAAATAAGCAAAACTCTAGGAGATAAGGAATGAAAACAGGTTGAATAAAACAGCCCCAAATTGCATAGCATTGCTGCAGCTGGAAAAGAGGAATGGTTCAGTGACATGTGTGTTGAACAGGACTTCATGACTGCAGTTGTCTTTTTTACAGTGTTAGAATTGAGAAACCCTCTTTTAAAAATGAATTGTTCCTGAAGACTTGGCCAATATGGAGTGCACTTCAACTGCTCTTAAAGATTTGCTTGTTGGTCTGTGAAAGCAGTGACAAAAGTTCCAAGTGTGGTTTGTACAAATCTGTTAAAGAAAACCCCCCACTGTAAACTCTGATGCAAAAAGATAATTAGAAAATGTAGTTATTTACCAGTGAATCAGTATTTCATTAACTAAAATGGTATTTGTTTTTAACCATATTCCTGGCTTTGTGCTACAAAAGGACTATTGCTTAGCCTTCCAGTCTTTGTAGTGCTCGAGCTGTGAAAGAAGATAGGAGGAGACTTCTCTCTCACACAGCTGTGCCACCAGAGGAAGGTGGCCTCTGGCCCCCCTGAAAGATCCCAAAGACAGACAAAGTGTGAAGGGGAGGCAGCTCCTTGTCTGCAAAGGGAAATGAGATGCTGCCACTGGGTGGTAGGAGCTGAGCATAGTTGGATACACTGCTGCTCCTGCTGAAGTTCCTCTACATTCTACTTGGCTTTCATATTGATGAAATTGGCAATAAAAACTCACTGCAGTGTTTGCTACCTTGCAATGCTTATTTCCAGAAACTTCTGTCGCTAACTTGTACTGCTGAAAATAATCACTTGCTGGATGCTGTGTATAATTAACTCCAGAATTCCGTCTTTCTTCATCCTACTCCAAGTCCTTCACCAAAATCAGAAGCATATTTGGTCCCATTTTGAGACAGACTTTGATGGAAGTCTCTGGAAGAGTTCATTTTTGTGGTGTCATTTTCTGATACTAGAAATTAATTGTCATTGAACAGGCCCATGTCCTTAGACAGTCAGTCAGCATCTGGACCTGAATTCAGGTGTCTCACTATTTCTTGCCAGTCCAAATATGTCATAAACTTGATGTCTTCTGGCTGCTTTCCCAAGGAGTGGAATAGTAGCAAGATGGTTAACTTACTGCTGGGTCCAAACCAGTTCTAAATGCCTGAATGTTTCTTTTGGTGCACAGACAGAAATCTGTTATTGGTGGCTTCAAGTAAATGGGACTTTAAGTGAAGAATGTCCTTGTAACAGAGCCCTTGTATACTGGGAAAAGTGCTGTAAGCTTTTGTTTAATTACCTATTTTATCTCTGTTATCATTGCTTAGATTGGAGATTACAGAATATTAATGTCCTGAGCAACAGATGGGAAGTACTTAATTACCTGTGAGAGAAGATTTTAACTGGTGACAGTGAACGGTTTGAAATTCAGTAATGATCTGTAGGAGCATCATTAAGCTTTAAGAGTCCTGATTGTTATGCACCATGACACAAAAATGGTTTTGAAAGTCTTTAACATTGCTTTATTTTGGGGAATAGAAATTCTGTGCTCCATCTGGCTGCTGTAAGTTCTTTCTGTGCTCCATAAAAGCAACGTTTCTCTTACTAGTGTGCTAGACAGGCCCCTTTTCAAATCCTACTCGGTGGAGATGTCTGCAATAGTCTGTGATCAGTAGGTGGCACCATTTACCACGTAGTTATCTCAGTGCCCTGCTAACTTCACTGCTTGATTTCACTTAGACTGCAAGGAACTGAAGTGTTAAAATAATGACAGAATTAAGATGCAGAGAAACTTGCAATGATATTCCAGTTGAGTCTTCCTACTCACTGTCAAAGCAAGCAGCCATTTATCTTTAAAAACTGCAGCATTAGATGAAGCTTTGTGTTTAGAAGTAGTGATGAGGTCTAGATTGAGGTTTGTATAGGTCTATATATATGTATATATATATAGGGTAAGTTGTTTAATACAACCTGAAGACCTGACTCAGCATATTCCCAGAATTCAGTTACACTTGGGCACAGTCCTATCTTATAAAATTTGTGTCAACACAACTGCAAGTAATACTGTGTCACACTTGCAGTGCTTGTTCACTTGGCCAATGCAGTCTGGAACATAGGACTGTGCTGGATTAGCAGTAATTTATTACTTTTAAAAGCATATATAGTGCTGTCTGTTTATAGAATCAGCAAATAACTGCTGTAAGACCCAGTAGCTCTTCCTGGCATCCTGAGTTTTCATCAGTTCTGCCGAAGAACAAGTTGGAAGAAATACTGTAAGGTAATTCATATAGGTAATAATAATAATATGTAAGGTTAGAGGCTCTGCAGTCTTGTTGATACAAGCTCACTTGGTGGGTCAAGTCATACCAAGATAATGTGGATCTTTAACTGTGGGTTTGTTTTTTTTTGAAGTTGAAGGATTTATGATAAATAAATTTGCAGGAGGTTGGGTCATTGAGAACACTTTTGCCCTCTCCATAAACCGGAGGTTAGGTTCAGAATATTTTAGTATTTTGCTGTATATACATCTCTGGATATTTCTGCTGTATTTAATTGTGAATTGGAGGTGTGGTTTTCTCTAGGGTTTGGTTGGTTGGATGTTTTGGAGTTGTTTTGGGGTTTTTTGTTAGGTTGTGTGGTTTTTTTGTTGTTTTATTTTGTGCTTGTTTTGGTTTTTTTGTAAGCCTGTTTACTTTTTTTGATTAGACTGTTTTTCTTAGGTGCGTACAAGGCCCCAGCACCCCAGTACTTTCTTGCATGACTGCTCCTAAACAAAGCATGTTATGTTGGAATCAGGGATGTGAGGACCACATGCTTTTGTCAGATGCCTTCTGGAGAAACTGTTCTTTAGTTGCTGCTATTCATTAGCTGCAGTTGCTGAAAATAATGAGCTGCTGTCTGTAAGTGGTTTGATAGCAGAGGGTACACTCAGTACAGAAATTGCCAATTAAGGTCAGACAGTCGTGTCACTTAAAAAAAATGTGTATTCTTTTTGTCATATCATCACATCTTTCTCTTCTTAGCCACCCTCTTATCTTATTAATTTAACATTCCACTCTATAACAGGCTATCTTGTTAGCTGCTCTGAACTTACTGCAGATTTCTCTCACTTCTTTAGTCTTGAAAGGGCTGAGGTGATGGAAGATGAGAGTGCTTAATCCCTGAGAGAATTCACCAACTTTTAAATTGTAACTTGGGAATTGAAAATAGTAGCAGACTGTAATTGGTGTCAGAGTTTATAGCAAAATGCAGATACATTATCTGCATCAAGACATTTTCTTAGGCAAACTGGGAATAATTTCTTTACAGATAGGATGTTTATTCCTGTACTAATAAATCCTTAGATATTTCTAATGATTTATGTTTAAGAAATGTTATTTTGTCAGCTTCAGAAATAAAAGGGTTTTTTTTCTTTCTTTATCCAGTTCTGCAAATGCTACTCCTGAATTTGAAGGTCGGGGAGGAGAAGAACTTGGTGCAGAGATAGCAAATACCCTCTACAGAGTATTCAGCAGTGAAAGCTGTGTAGACTTGAAATCACTCTGTATTAATCCCAGAGAGCACTGCTGGATTCTCTATGTTGATGTATTGGTAAGTAAGGAAATGAAAACTAAAATTCAAGGAGGCTTTTCAAGGTGCTGACTGACTTTTCATATTAAAAACCTCCTCATATTGTGATCTAAGCTTGGATGGCCATTTTCTGGTGAATCTACCTGTAGCAATTAATCACTCCTTCCAGCTTGCTCTCTTTTTTTTTTTTTTCTTTTTTTTTTTGTGCTTATTGATGCCTCTGCAGAGCTGACAGAACACTGGATGCTCCAGGACTGTCTCAGACAAAAATCAGTGCTCCTATACTGATGAGAACATTGCCACTAAAGAAAGTGAAGCTATTTCCAGAGGTAGATCTACCAGCAGATGTATGGTTCTAAAGAGTGCAAGTTAGCCTGGCTGTATGATAGCCCTAACCTATCTGAACTCCCTCTTTGCACTATTATCAGTGTTAATTCAGTACATAGAAACTTTGTTGGCAAAAGCTAAGTTTGGCCTCTGCACATTTTGGTGGAAGTTGTATATACATGTATTGAACATAGAGGGGAAACAGTGTTTATTCCCATTAAAAAAATGGAAACTGAATTGAATGCATATACATCTTGTGCATTCAGCAGCTCAGTTTCCAAACTATGCTGTATTTAAAGCACTCCATCATGGGTATCTGCAAGTCAGACTCTCCTGAACATTATTTCCAGTTCTTACTGGTCCAAAGTTGAGTTTCGATTTGTCCAATTTGTAACAGAAAATACGTTGTGGGATCTTACCCACAGGAATCCATTAGTGCCTATGAAATGATTTGCAAAACATTAAGCCATGTTGCAGAAAAAAAATAATTTAAAAATACAGGGTTTTGTAGACAAAACAGGAGCATTTAGACTAAGGCTTAAATAAATGTGCAAATTAGTCCATTAGGTATTTAAAAAACAGCAGCATTAGCCTAATTATAGTGGCTATGGTACATACTGTGATTTCACCCACATGCAGAGAGATCAGATCTGTCCCACTGCTGAACACTTCACCAGCCCCAGTCACTGGCTTACTGGGGCTTGGCACAGCTTCTAATGGAGAATGAAGTGTTAGTTCTGAGAAATCACACTGGGGCCTTCAGCGACTGGGTAATTACAAGCAGAGGTACAGAATATTAAATGCTGTGCTGATTTAAGCAATGTACTGCTTAACATGGCATAAACACTGCACAAACAAAGCCTTCCCAAGGCTGGCTGCTGCAGGAGCTCCTACACCTTTTCTGTGGGGTAGAACTGGTCATTAACTTGATTTTTCCTGGGCAAATCTGTCTGTTGCTCACAGCTACAGAGAAGAACAGCCCGGCTATTTTTATGCTATGAGTTGTAACTGAATTATGAACCTGAAGAGCTATGTTACATGATGAATTTTACATTTAACTTTGTTTACAGTGGCAATGCAGGCCTCTGTATTTTCATAATTTTTGAGGTAATTGTGCTATTTCCTTTTCTAAACGGAAGACATCTATAATATGATATATTTGATGTATGTTCTGGATACCTACAGTTTTTCCTGGAACTGTTCTTGCTGAATCATTCCTATAGGGTTCTATTTTAATAGTCCATGGCACAATATGACACTTGTGCTAATAAAAGGTACAAGTTGTATTAGTCATTGTTTGAGGGAGGCAGATTCTAAATATAATAACAGTGTTTATTGAGAGTCCTTTGGATGATGTTTTCCCTCAGAATTCCTGGAAATTGTTCACATTGCTGTTTGTATTGCATAGTTAAGTTGGAGGGA
>VYZU01020312.1:10735-23315 GCA_013401355.1 Ceyx cyanopectus | reverse complement strand
GAAAATGTCTGGAAAACAGTCTGTGAACCAAATTGTAGGAAATATAAGAGTAAAGGTATGAATCTCTGGATAGAATGATACCAAGGTGAAATGTTGGCAAGTATCAACAGTAGAACTGGTAAAAAATGTTTGTTAAAAAAAAAAAAGTTTTGTCACAAACTGATTTTCATTTAAAAACCCAAAAAAAACCCCAAAACCAACAAATGCAAACCAAAAGTGTCCTAGCTTGAACTTTGACATCAGTCATCTCTGCAAAGAGGGCCTGGGAAGAAATAGCAAACATACACTACCAGGGAAGTATTCTGAAAAAGAAGTGATTTTTCTATTGAATAAATCCTGTCTGAACACCCAAACATCTCCTCCCAAAACCAGGCAAATCAAGCTAGATGGTTCCACTCTGTTCTAGAACCAAATAAATATTTTTTTTTTCATATTTGCACATTTAAATCTAAAGTAGTTTTAATTAATTTAGTTTATTTTAAATCTTGTAGTAGTGGAAAGAACCATCCTAGGTCTGTAAAATGTATCCCCAGTGTAACTGCTCTCAAGTGCAGGGCTGTCAAGATTTTTCAATTAAAACTTGATGCTTTCAGAAGAGCTCATGGTACTGTTCCAATAATCTGCAATAGAAGACATTTCAGGATTTTGAGTGTGGAGAAGACTAACTTGCCATTTTTTTACAGCCTAATAGTCAAGTGAAAAGTCTCAAAGAGGCTTAAGGGGGAGCAACATGAAAAGGTTTAAGTTATTGATAATAAAGCCTTCAAGAGTGGCATCACACACCTGCTTAAGATGCTAGAGCAAGCTAGACAGGCAATTTATCATTTCTAAGTTGGTTATCAACTAATTCCAGAAAATATTGAGAAATGAGAAAGAGCACCAAGTCCAGCCAGATACATCCTTCACAGGCAACACTTTCTCCTTGTGTGACTCAGAAAGCAGAACAACTCTTACAGGAGAATACAGACTGTGATTTGTGGCAACAAGACAGATACTTTATTTATTAGTATATATAGAGCCTATAATAGCAGGGTATGAAGCATTTAGAAAAGCTAGAATATACATAAGTTGAGATGTATATCACATACACAGCTAAAAACACTCAGCCTTTTTTTTTTCTCAGATCTAAACATTCATTTTTAGTTTTTTTTTCTTCAAGTGGATTTCACCCTGAGTTGTTTTCATTAACTGGAGCTCCCCCTCAAGGAATTCAATGGGAAAAATAGTTTTGCAAGAAGTGATTTCTCATTTTGGCTGAAACAATCCTGATATCCTAAACCACAGTTTAACCAGAGGGTGTCCTGGGACCTGCTGGAAGTGTGATACAGATGCAGGCTCTGATGATACAGAAAAGTTGCTTTTGCTTAGTTAAAAAAAACCCAAAAACATGAGTAGCAACTCTTTGAAAGTGAAATAGGCTGCAATTAAATGGACAGAAGGGATTTAATTGGCTTAATTATGCCAAATTTCATCAATTACTGTTCAGCTGGTGCAAACAGAGCTACTGTTCCCTACTATGACAAACTGTAGAACTTGAAAGAAATACATTTCTCAACTCTCCCAAGAATTTTTTAATGCTTAATATGATGTTTTACCACAGTCAAGGCCTCAATCTGTTTTCCAGTTGTAATGTTACCCCTTTTCTATCATTACCCAACACAAAAACTGCATAAAGGACTAATCCTGCTGATTCAGGACATGAGACAATGGGGATACTCCCTATCATTCCCATTACCTTTATATTCTAGATTGCAAAGGCTGCAGCTCTGCATATAAGTTATTTGTCTAATTCCCACTGAATTCTATGGGAATTTGGGGTACAAGTTCAAACAGACTTCATGGGGAATGTAAAAAAAAACCCCAGAACATTTTCTGTGATATTTAAGTATTTATAAATCGCATCTCAGTGCTTTGAGTCTCATCTATGAAATGGGATTATCTAGGCTTCAGAATAAAACTGAGAAACAATTTACAACCTTGTCCTCTAATATGCCTTAAGCTCCTGGTGGTGTACCATTAAAATTAAGAAACACAAGGAAAAAGTTCCATTGTAGAGCAACAAAGTTCATTTTTACTGCTAACCATATGCTCCAGGATCACCTATCTTTCCATGTTATTAACTAAACTACTGCCATCATCTTGATTTGTTGAATAAATAGATTAATTAATCTAAGAGAAACACAGTGCACGTCCCCATTATCTTCCATTGTGTTCACAAAAAAAAGAGCAATGATGATGTGCACTCCTATTAAATTTTGTCAGTAAAATATGCTTGCTTGATATTGTATGCATTTGCATTTTATATACTTCAGCTACCATCTGCTAATGGTGATTTAATCATTTAATAAATAACACTAAAGAGAGCAACACTAATGAAGATTGGAGAATTCTGAACACCATGAATAATTTCTGGTTTCTTTCTGAGAACTGCAACTGCAGCCAGCAATAAAGAGGATAATCCATTCAAACTAGAGCAGAACAAAATGATGCAGAAAGCTGTTGATATGGTTCTGGCACAGAGGATGACCAAAGGGGATTGCCAATTCCCAGAGTGATGACTTTCCCTGCTCTTTACTAAGGAATAATGTGTGAATCATCATCTAGACAGATGGGACTAGTCCAGAGAGGCTGTGGCTGCATGCTAGATGAGCAGAAGGTTTCCCTAGCTTGGGTAACTGGGATGTTTCTGGTAGGTCAGGAGGAACCTGGCTGTGACCAAACTCCTTACATATCACAGCTCAAGAAACAATGCTACTAAGGGAGGTCACTTCAGCTTGAAAACACACAAGTTGAAATATAAACATTTGCTTATAGGCTTTTCTTAATAAATGTATACTGAGATTTACACATATTTCTTTACTATCTAAGATTTTAATCTGATTTTTAGCTCAACTCGTCAAATCATGAAAAAGCTTTTGCAAAGTTTTCCATGTACACTGAAATTGATCCTGTTTTCTGAGGTACACCCCAGATTTCTTCTTAGCTGAGGCTGCAAACTATTATCTTAGTAAGATGGGAGCAGGCTTAATGCCAAAATGAAGAGCTATGTCCCTCAGTAAATTCCAGTCCACCAAAACCTCCATCTCCATGCTCACATTTAATGTACTGAATATAATTTCTAATTCTAGATCAGTTCATATTGTAGCTCTTTATTAAACAGGACCTCCTCCATTTGTGCATTCAAACACCATATAAGTAGCTGTCTGTCAGCTCCACATCTGAGTGCACTGAGAACAAGGAGAGCCCCATAGTGAGGTACTGCCCATCCTCTGGTGTCATGTCAGATGAGTCCATCATTCAAAATCATCCTCAGTCACAACTAGTGCTATTCACAAGGCACTAAGAGGGCAACAAGTGGGAGTTATTCAATGATAGAAGAGGCAGTGGAAAAAAAGGAAAAAAAAAAGAAAGAAGAAGAAAATAATAAAATAAAATAATAAAATAAAATAATAAAATAAAATAAATAAAATAAAATAAAAAATAAAATAAAATAAAATAAAATAAAATAAAATAAAATAAAATAAAATAAAATAAAAAAAGAGGCAGGTCAATTATCATGAGACTATAGACAGCACAGGTGAAATTATCAGTTGTCCTTTTTCTCTGATGGATTTCACTGTGCACTCAATATAGTCAGATTTGGGTTTCTTAAGATACTTGGGTCTAGTTTTCATTAGAGGTAGCTGGGAAAACCAGAAAATACTTGTGAAACAGAGGGATGAAGGGGCTTGAGATGGGTCATATGAATGCAGGGGCTCCAGTGAAGGTCCAGGAATTGTATCAGAGCAGTAGCAGTGTTGCAGACAAGAAATAAGAAGAATTAATGATAAAAATATATGTCCCTGTTTGCCAAGAATTTCCCTCTGGGCAACATGTTGCTGGATTTAACCACACTCGTTGTGAAAAATATTTTCCTGTTTGGAATCCATCTCGTTTCCCTTTACTCACTCCAATTTGTCAACCTTCCTCTTATATAATTGCTGTCTGCTGTGTAAAAACTATTTCTATTATGTGGTTTAAAAAAAAAAAAGTCTTCCTAATTTCAGAACCTGCCCCCTAGTTCTAGTATTGTCATGTGGTGAGAGGTGTTATTAGTCTTCTTTTACATTATGAGTGATATTTCCATAAAAGTTGGATGATTTTGCTGCCTCATGAATATTAAATGCAGTGAAGTGGTCTTTGCTTCCTTTGAGGTGAAAATGTGACTGTATCTTAGCCTTTGGATTATCTATAATCCAAGATTAACTATGGCAGTAAAATTAAATATGTAACCAGTGATTCACTCTTGATTGAATGTGACTGATTACTGCTGAATAATTTACTCAAAATCAAGTTTGCAGGTACAAGAATACATCATATTAGCAGACACTGTATGAATGTCCTTCTTTTGCACATTCCTGAACAGCCTGTGCCTGTATCCAGTACAGAATATTTTTCAAACACTTTGGGTCTGTCAGTTGTCTCAGACACAGGTGGCTGTGCCCATGACAGGTGAGTCCAGCTCTGCATCCTACCTGTGCCAGTCCTAGCTGCTTTATTTTGATTGAAATCTTTCCATATGAATAAGCTTCCTCTGCAGAAGAAATTTCTCACTCACCCTGTAACTTCTCTTTTAGTCAAAGACTTCTTAAGTAATTGCTTGTCAATGGAATTACTTTTTCCCATTGATTGATGCCATCCTACTATAAACCCAGAAAACAATTCCTCATCCAGTCTGGAATCTTCAGAGGTAAACAATTTCCTGCATCAACTACTGCACTAAATAATCCATGGTTTATGATCTTCCAGAACCTCTGGGCTGAGGCACCAATTCTTCATTATAATTTTTAAATAAACCATAGTGCAATATTTTATCACTGTCTTCAGTAAATGATGAGCTCTCAGGAATGTGTTTCTGAGACACAGTGAAGATGAAATACAGACAATGGATAACTCTAAGTAGTTTATTGCTCAACAATAATGCAAAATGCTGTTGAAGAGAAACCTGCCATTCTCTGCAGAAATGCTCAACCTGGCATTGCTGACTGGGGTGAACCACCCTCCCCTCCTGCAGGGCTTCACACCTGTTCTGCAAGGGTCACTGGGGAGGAGGGGGAGGCCAGCAGGGTGTTCCCCTGCTTCCCCAAGCATACTTTAGATTTGCTGAGTAAGCTATAAGATATATAGATATATATTGGTATCTTTAAAATGTTTTTTCTTTGTTCTCCATCTCCTAAAGTCTTGGGAGGTGAGGGGAAATATCTGTGTTTGTTGCTGTTTCCCTCAGAATTAAATCTCCAGCTACTGTGGTTGAAGAGAGGCACTCCAACCTGTGAAAGAGGGTGTAACAGATGTAGCAGCATCTGCTTGCTCTTTCAGAACCTGAACTAAAAATGTTCTGAAGAACAATTTCCTGCATCCCTCTCAGTGAGCACCAACTTAGCTACCCATTGATGATGCTTTAAATGTCAACATCCTTCTGTCACTGCTTCTCAGAGACAGAAGAGGAATGACTGCAACACACCATCAAATTTCCACAACCCCCAGTCTGATAAGAACCTTAAAATACTCAACAATGATATTCCACCTTTGCCAGCTGAGACTGAGTGGAGTGGATAATGTTCCTGAAACCTATTTGCTTTTCATCCTACCTTCTGACTCTGAGATAGAATAGTCTCTACCAGTGCTTTACTTCTTTCTGCTGCAGACTTGGGGGGGGGGAACATCCATCAAATGTTGTTAGTAGCATCCAATTGGTGACTTCAGTTTCTCTTTCTTGGAAGATGACTCAGCTAGTTTAGTGCTTCAAGAGTCAGCAGGGACAGAAGTACAGAGAGTTCTTCCTGCACTCCAGAAAACACACTGAAACAGACTTCACCATGGCTAAAAACAGCACAATCACTTAAAAACCCAACACTTCCCACTGACTGATAAAGTTTCAGTTATATATATATCAACTTGCTGTGAAATATAGCCCTCTGTGAAAGTCACTTCAAAGCTTAGAGTAATGGCCTAAAAGGAGACCGGGTTTGTCTTCAGATGTAATGCAATCACTACTTTTTTCCTGATAAAGCATCAAGAAATGTGACTTGTTTTATTTTTCTTGGAAAATGTCAGGTTTTTGGGGTAAGCATCAGCCTTCAGAAACTCAAATATTAAATAGTATAGAGAATCTACCAGTTGTCCACAATGCATCAGCTCCATTGGGTGGATTCTCCTGACTGGTAAATTCACTATCTCCTGTTTTTAAGTCCAAAATCTGAAATCACTTGTTTCCTTAACCTTTTGCTAAACAAATCTGTAGCTATTTTTTTTCTAAAACAGAAGGTAGGCAGATGCAGCTTCATATGTTTATCCTATGGTTCACAAATATGGTTCACAACACTGTGCAGGCTGCATGTAAATACCTCAGGATGTGTAACCCTTGCCACCTAAAAATCTAAATCAAGGGACACTTCATGGACAATGTGAAATCATTCTCTAATTCAGGACTCCATCAAGAGTAAAGTAGTGGAGAATTGGGCCATCAGGTTATGTGTGACAGGGCAACTTCAAGTTTTTTATAGTGTCCATGACAGAGTACTAAATTCCTGTATTAAATTTTAAATATTAAATATTAAAAAAAAAACAAAAAACTATGTGAGATTTAGTTGTGTTATTTGCCTTGCATGTCAGAACTGGAGCCTTTGGTTTCTATTCCATTTTACTTTCAATCTCTTGGGAGACTGAAAATATATTTGGAACTGTTAAAACCCTTCACATAAATACAGTAGTGAAAATAAGTGCTCCTCTCAAAATAGGTTTGGCTATTTAAATCAACTGCAGAGAAACTTGGTATTTTGGGAATCACTTGGAATGTAACTTGTCCAAATCCTCAGAGGGTGTAAGGAAAGTGCTAAGCTCTGATCTTGCTACAGCAACCTGCTTCCCTGACATTGCCTCTGGTCATTTTAGAGGACATCTGTCCTGTCCTGCTGACTTATGCTATTACATTTCAAATTTATCTTTTTCTTATCTCTCAGCCTAATAGACTCTATGTGTTATTGTAATTATCATGAGCACTCAGCAGATCTGACTTACCATATTGCTCTTCCCTTTGGTCCCCACAGTCTTCTCACTAGTGAAACATCCCCCTGTGGCACTTCCCTGGTAATCTTTATTCAGACAGATGTTCCCAGAGACCCACTGACCTGCAAAGGAACAAGGAGGTGACTGAGGAGATGAGGATGGTGCATGCCAGACATTTTTCTTTGTCAAGTTGGCCTGATGTTGGGGTGAGCAGACAAACCTGGAAACAGGAAAGTGCTGTAGGGACCAATAAGAGAGATGTGGCCATGCCTTAGACAGCCTTCTAAGATGTCTGTTATTTAAAACTCATGGGCAAAAAATGGATTAAAAAAATAAATAAAATTAAAATAAAATAAAATAAAATAAAATAAAATAAAATAAAATAAAATAAAATAAAATAAAATAAAATAAACATGGGCAATTTAATGGGGAATAAAAGTATAACAGGGACTTTCTTGTTTTTTGTTTGCTTGGTTGGGATTTTTTCCTTTCTTTTGCCAAGGATTTGCTCCTCAGGCACTTTTGTGCCAAGAAACATGCTTCAGCCTGCCCTTCAAACACTTTGATCTCCCAGCCATCACCTGCATCAATGTGATATTCATGAAGAAATCTGCTTAGCAAGTAGGGTGAGGTGAGAAAACAGGAATCCTGGCAGAGAAATGAGTGTACAACTAGATATGCCAGAAAGGTGTAGAGAACTTGCTTCCTTCCTTACAGGCAGTGTTGTTAGTGAAAGGAGAAAATCTGCACAGTATAAAGAATGCATGATTTTGACACTCAGTTTTGCTGTGCTGCAAAGAAATGTTGTGGTCCATTGCACCTGTGATATATCCATGCTAAGAACAGATGAGGAGAGAAGGAACATTGATGATTTTGCAACAATGAGACTGCTGAGACACAGCCTGCTGCTAATTCCTGCACAGCAGGAGTAAGGCCAAAGAGAACTGCCAAGGATCTCATCTCCATGCTGTGTCCTCAGATCTATCCATCCTCAAGTCACCCTTTTTGGTTTCTAACCTGGCCCTGGTATGGCTAATGGAGTGGCAAGCAGCTTTGTCCTCTGAGCAGTGAGCTGTCCACAGACTCCAGAACACCATTTGTTTTGTCTGGTTTTATTCATTGGCAATTTATTCACTGCCAGGACTCAGTGCAGTAGGAAATTCAAACTGATAGGCACCAGTTATAGAAGAAGTTTGCCCCTGCTTTGCCTTAAATTGCTTTCTAATTGATACAAATAACTATGTGATGTCTGCTTTCTATCAGATTAGTTTCCAAAGATTAGGATCAGTTTAAATTGAAGTTAACTCACCCCTGCCAAATTGAAATAGTGTCTATGCAGTGCCTCACTACAGCATAAATTGGTTTTAAATTTGATTTAAGATAAATTGGTGCATTTTCCTTACGCAGATACAGCTTTATTTTAATAGCACTTCTCACAGGACACTTTACATGCAAAATCTAGCACTGGCAGGCTGGCTGAATAGATGGCCAGTGGGTCACATCTTTTTGTTAATCAGGAATCAGGAGGGAGAGTGAATCATGAAGGAACCAGGATGTCTTAGCAGCTGTGACCTGTTCAGCCCCTGAGACAAAGCAGAAATAAGGGATTTCCAGGTTCTAGCAGCTCAGGATTCACTCTTCAGGAGTTGCTGGAGAACAGTGGGACTCTGCACACTGCTCATCTGTGTCCTCATCTGGGTACCTCCAGCAGGCTGTTCCCACTACCAGGGTAACAATTTCCCACTACTTAGTGAAAAAATAAAAGCTGAGCCATGTTTGTCCATACCAGTTTTTGTAAATTAGGCTGCTGCTAAGAACAGGAAGGTTTAACCCTAGCAATATGTAAGGCTGAGAAGGCCTGCCTGCTACTTTACATCTTTACATTCCATCCAACTTCAGCATTTAGCTCAGAAGCAGATAGGACAGAGCAAAATAAAGCAGAAACATCAGAAAACAAGCAGAAACAGCAGAAAGTACTGTGCTTGATATGGAGATCTGGGAAATGTGATAAATGGTTCCAGGCTCTGACACCCTCACAGTGAAGAAGTTTTTTTAAGTATATGGTCTGGAGTGAGGTAGTTTAAAAAGTTCTTTCTGTCCCTTGATAATGAAAAGGCTCATTAATTGTTATATCAACTACTTATTTACTGCTTAAAGGGGTTTTATTTGTGTGTGTTTTTCACTTGGATGGGCTTTTTATTAACTTAATTACTGACTTGTGTTAAAGTGAATGGAGTTGTGTCTGTGAATGAGCATGGGGTTGCATAGTCTGGGTAAGGAGCTCATGAAGGCAAGATTTCTAGCTGTACCTTTCTGCTTCTGGATCATGCAAGGAGAGAAGAGGAAGGTGATCTGGTCATGATTTCTGTGGTAGAAGAGTTAATGCCACTTTTCTACAGCAGCTGTTAGGAATAAAAAAAAAAAAGAAAAAAAAAAGATTAAAAAGTTATAGAGCCTTGATTTAAGCCCTCTGTTTTAAAATGTCTTAGTCTGGCTTTTACCAAGGGGGTCCTCTGGTTGCAGGAATGTTTTCTTGATTGCTTTTGGTGAGAAAAAGAAAGGCTTCAACTTTTATCTGTAAAGGATTCACTGTTTGCATTCATTGAGCTCTCACAGTAGATGTGCTTTAGGAGAGGTAACTAAGAAATAGTTATACTTTCTATTGCTATGCTGACTGCAAATGCTGATGATGGTTATTCTGATTAAATTATTGCTCCTTTTTTTTTTCCATGTCACTTACTAAATAAACACTAAGGTACAACAAAAATAATATGTGAAAGAACAAGCTAATGCTACTCTAACAATGCAGAAAGAGGGTGAAATAATTAAATGTCATACAGCAACAGCAACAAGCACTTAGAGGAAGATACAAAAGTACCTCATGATGTTTGTAAAATTGTGTCTGTATATAGCCATGCTGGTCTCTTAAGCAGAATTTCCATTTCAGCTAGCAAATCACTTTTTGTATAAATACTTTTGAAACCTTATTTAAGCTTTACTGACGTGTTAAATCTAACAGTGTCCTTATTGTAATACTGAATTATTGCAAATTCAGTGAATAACTTTGTAGACTTGTTTGCACTTGCTTAATCCAGGTATGAGCTATTATTCTAGGAGCTTCTCTGAGTGAAAGCTACATTTCCATAAATTCAGGTGTTTGGAGAACATGTATAGTCATTTTTAGAATGAAAGCAAACCAGCTTATCTTGATTTATCCAATGTCACTTTGGTTTCATTTAAACTAAAATAAGTTATTTCTGTATGAGGTTGAGTGGCCACCTGAAACTAATTGTATTAATTATGAACTTTTTTTTTTTCTTATGATAAAATTCCTAAGAACTTTGACATGTTACTGCTTGTGTTGAATTCCCTTCATAGTGCAAGTATGCTCCATATTGAGCCAGCTGAGTTGTGCTCTTTTATTGTTTGGATGCAAATGTTTAACAGGCAACTCTGAAACCTGGAGAAACTTCACAAACATTTTGAATTTACTGTGACAGCATTAAGCAGGCAGACACTAAAAGGAAGCAGTAAGTGAATAATAAGATGCCAATATAGCTTGCAATATAAAGCATGTTTTACTGCAGTTTGCAGCAGGAAACATGTATCAACTGTATAGCAAACTGTATAAATCAATTTTGTGTTATTTTAAAGGCAAATTTCCCTAAATCCTGGCTTTTGATGTCAGCTAAAGAAGCAGTAACTGTGTAACTGATACATTACCCTAGACAGATACTTCAGAACTTCAGCTCTGAGAAGGGTGAACCCCTATACAAATGCTGTAGTGACCAGGTTAAGCTTGTGTCTTTCTGTATTTTCTTCATTTCTTCTTCCTGGGTTTGAAGCTGAGTTGAGGTGGGCACAGAAAACTGCTGGTAGATAAAAACAAAAAAAATCCTAAATACACACACACACTAAAACCCTGAAAACAGCACACCCCCCCCCCCCCCCCCCCCCCAAACATGAAAAACACAAACCAAGGGAAGAGAAACGGGTCTTGCTGGAAAAACCCAGCCCCCTGCGTGCTTCTGACTTGGGTGGGGGTGGCACAGAACACGATGCCCACCTCATACCCACATCTGGCAGCCAGGCCCAGGGTGAGGCACCGACCCCAACCCAGGGATAGGCGGGGCGGCCCCACCCGCTCTGGGGGGACGACTGAGGGAAGGCGCTGTGACTGAGCAGAAAACCCCCGTGTTTCCTGGAGAAAGGGGTTCGAACATGAAAGCGGAGACTCTCTGCTACCCCACCCCGGGCCGCCCCGCGGTGCCAGAGCCGCGTCTGAGGGCACAGGGCGGCCCTTAGCGCGCAGGCGCCGGGCGGCTCCGCTGAGGGGCAGAGCCCGAGCCCGCCCTGGGCCGCACCACTGCCGCAGGAGGGTGGCTGAGGGAACCGTTTCCCTCCCAACAATCCATCGTTGTGTCCTCGCTGCTGACTCTTCCCCTAACCGTGTTTGTAACCATGTGCCGGCGGCGAGGGCAAGCCGGGGAGCTCCCCGCCGATTCGCTTGGCATTCCTCCCACCGCCTCCTCCCCCTTCCCTCCCCCCGGCGCCGGCAAACGGGGCGGGTCACACCCGCTCCCCCCTCTCCGTTGGTAGCGGCCGCTGGCGACGCGAGTTCCCGCTCTCCCACCTCCGCCTTTTCCCGCCCCCTCCCTCCCTCCCTCGGTACCGGCTCCGCGCTCTCCTCGGCTCCCGCACCCTTCCCCCCCCGGCTCGGCCCGATGGCGTACAGTCAGGGTGGCGGCAAGAAGAAAGTCTGCTACTATTATGACGGTGAGCGGGGCCGGTGCGGGAGCGTGCGTGTGTCCATAAGGGTCGGGGGAACACACACACACACCCACCCCCTCCCTCCTCTGAGGGCCGTCTGAGGCTCCCCGCCATTATTATTATTGGCGCCCCTTCCCTGCGGGACGAGTGTGAGTGAGTGAGTGTGTGTGTGTGTGTGTGT
Source organism: Ceyx cyanopectus (assembly GCA_013401355.1). NCBI lineage: Eukaryota > Metazoa > Chordata > Aves > Coraciiformes > Alcedinidae > Ceyx > Ceyx cyanopectus. The sequence continues at coordinate 11,317 of VYZU01020312.1, read as the reverse complement.
GTGTGTGTGTGTGTGTGTGTGAGGGGAGTGAGTGACTAGAGCCGGGCGAGCTCGGGGAGTTGCTCGGCCTGCTGCGGGATTGTTGTGTCTATTGTTCGTATCCCCCGCCCCCCCTTGCATGTCTTCCCCCCTCAGAAAAAGCGAGGAGAGAGACACTCCCCTTCATCCGCTAAGCACCCAGGCGCTGCAGTGTCTGGCTCCTCCCCCTCAGAAAAAGTCTAGGCCATGTGTGTCTTGGGCACCTGGTGATCCTGGAGCTGCGGCCTCCCCTTTGCTCTGCCTCTGCTGCGGGGATCTGGGGTGTGGGGGAGCAGGGGATGCTGCCTGCTGTGTGTCCCCACCCCAGCAAGCATTCATCGAGTGGAGGTTTGGCTTCCATCAGCCTCTTTGCTAGCCAAACACCAAAGTGGCATGGGTCGGTCATAGAGTGGTTATGGCTGGAAGGGAGCTCCAAAGGGCATCTAGTGCAGCCCCCTGCAGGGAGCAGGGACACCCTCAACTAGCCCAGGCTGCTCAGAGCCTTGGCCAACCTCACCTGCAATAGCTCCAGGGATGGGGCCTCAACCACCTCCCTGGGGAGCC
>VYZU01020310.1:17972-38817 GCA_013401355.1 Ceyx cyanopectus | reverse complement strand
CTGGCTCCCAGCTCCTCCACCTCTGGTTTATGACTGGAGTGGGCTTCTTGCAAACAGCCATCACATTTTCCAGTGAATTCACTATAAAATATAGAAGTGTGGGTTTGTTGTTTTTTTCCCTTCACCCAAGAGATGAAGAATGGAAAAACTTAGATAAGAATTGTAGCTGATTTTTTTTTTTTTTTTTTAAAGGGCCAAATTCTCCACTGATGTAAGCTGGCACCTCTCCATGGACTGCAGTGGAGTTGTGCCAGTTTACATCACTCAGCAACTCAGCCCAAAACTTCTAAATCCATTTGCTGTCATTTTGCAAGTGCCAAATACAGCTGATTTCAGAGCTGGTTTCAGCACGATGATATTTTCCACTAACACCACTTACTTTCTTCCATCACATGGCAACACGCTTCTTTCATTAGACAGAGAACTTGGGGGATTCAGTAGAGAAAGAAAAACATTCTCTGCACAACAGCAATGACATTTATCTTCATTTTTTTTAGGTGCATTGATGGCTCTGTGGCTGCTGCCAGGAGCTGAACGTGGGCAGGACTGCTTGTGTGTCAAGAGAGGCAGAAAAGCACCAGGTTAGAGCACAGATTCCTCTGTCCACATCTCCTGTGGCCAGTCTGCTTGCCTGAAGCCAGTAAATCTGAGTCTCCCATGCCCGTGCACTCCCCTTTATAGCTCTGGATGTGTGTTTTGGATCCCTCAGCTGCCTCTCCCTGGTTAAATGGGGGAATAAAGCCAGCTGCACTGCACTGTGCAGCTGAAGGGGTTTAAACAGCCATCACCCAGGAAGCAAACAGACCAGCCTCAACCATAAAAACCAGGAGAGCTTCTCTCGTGATGCTGGAGTCGTGACAATAAGAAGCAGAGCAACAGAGAAAACAACCCAACCTGCAGCAAAAGGTTGAAGGATGCTCGGAGGAGGCAGCGTGGGGCTGCTGGTCCAGAGAAGGCTGGGACAAGCACCCAGGCAAAGGTCTCCCTGGAATTTCTGCTCCCCTTTCCCAACGTGGCTGGTCCCTTGATGCTTTTACAGCTGCCAGCCTGTATTTCTGGAGTTTCTGCTTCACTATCTTTTTTTTTTTTCTGATGGAAATGGGCAACTCAACCCCGCTTTTCAGTACATCCCAGAGACCACACTTTGAATTGAGATAACCATTTCAAGAGGGAAGAGCTTATCCTGAAGAGATCAAAATAGTTTCCACATCAAAGAGGAACATTTAATCTCAGAAAGGCCCAAACATCTTGTTCCACAATTTCCTAAACTCTTCCTTTTTTTTTTCCATAAACTTTGTTATCAAAACAGTATCTCAGATTGTAAACTAACATATGCTAAGAATTAAAGAGAGTCAACACAACATTTAATAATTAAAGATAAACAGAACTTTGCTTTGGGTCAATGAAATGTTTCGTACTGGCTCAAAGTAACCCCTCAAAACTAAACAACACACTGCAATAAAGTGGCATGGTACCACCAGCACTGCCACTTTGAAGGAATCATTTCAATCCTGTAAATAGCCAAGAAATCAACAAGAATCCATGGAAAAGCTGTGCAATGGCCAAAGTCATTATACATCAGCCCAAACTGTATTTTCAGAGAATGTTTAACATTATGACTGGTATTACAACTGCTAACAAACAAAGCAACAGGCTGCCAGGGCTTTAAATAAATTATATCTATTAGTTTTGGCCTTCTTCCTAACAGCCAAGCATTAGCAGTGATGAAGAACCATTTAATATGGTTAATTGTGGTAATTTTCTCCACAGCTTTGTCATAACTATGCCTTCTTCTACAACCAGGGAGCTGAAAAAAAAAAAAAAAAGCTTTATTTTTTCTAAGGCAGGCTTGTGGGGAAAGTCTCTTTTTGCCTGGAGACTTGCTTGGGCCAGGCAGAGTGATAAAAAAGAGGGAAGAATTCAACTTCTCCATGGCACAAATACTTCCAGCAGGTGATTATTCCAGGAGGAATTCTACCCAGAGGCAGCATCCAGCCAGATAGGCTGGGAGAAAGGATTTCGAAGGAAAATTTGAGGTCCTGCACTAGATGCACCTGAAAAAGGGGCTTCCTCCAGCCCCATCTGTTTCACAAAACCCTTCATCTCCTCTCCCTGTACTGCAGCAATTCTGTGAACAATTTACAGAGAGTTGCTTAGAGCTAATCCTCTGAAAATTCATTCTGTAATCCAAGGATTCATCGCTATGGAAACTCCTTATAATCGGTATTTTACCCCCCCCCAGCATTGACAAAAGACATTGTAACTCCAATTGCTAGTTATTGCATTCCCACTGCAGACTGCCAGCTTTGGAAAGGGGACGTGGGTCTTCCTGGTAATTGAAAGGAATTAATTGTATGGAAGTATCTAATGAAGTTCATCAACACGATGGCTGCTGACATGCAAGGATGCGTTTGTCACCCAGTGCAGGGTCAGCATCACAAACCCACTGACCTGCCATGGGGAGGATGGAGGTAGAGCCCTCCTGAGCTCTTCCCACCCTCGCTGTGCAATCCAGTCATTCACAGATAGTCACAGAATGTCAGGGGTTGGAAGGGAGCTAGAAGATCATCTAGTCCAACCCCCCTGCCAGAGCAGGGGCACCTAGACCAAGTCACCAAGGAACAGATCCAGGCGGGTCTGGAATGTCTCCAGAGCAGGAGACTCCACAACCTCCCTGGGCAGCCCCTGCCAGGCTCTGCCACCCTCACTATCTCCTCTTCACCCCCCTCAGTCTCCTCTTCTCCAGGCTAAAGAGCCCCAGCTCTCTCAGCCTCTCCTCAGCAGGGAGATCTCCACTCCCTTCAGCATCTTGGTGCCCTGTGCTGGACTCTCTCCAGTAAATCTCTGTCTTTCCTGAACTGGGGTGCCCAGCACTGGACACAGTATTCCAGGTGGGATCATAAGGTATCTAATCAATTAAACCATCACTGGCACCTTTTCAAAGGCTTGACACCCCGTGGTCTGACAGCACTGGCCAAGAGCACTAGTGAGACTAGTCTTGGGCAGGGAGGGATTTACACCACCACATCAAAAAGGGCACACTCAATTGAACAGGACAGGCATACCCAAAATTCGAGGTGCTGGAGGAAAACCTGAGCATTCTAAATCAACCTCCTGCAGTTGAGTACAGTCCAACTCCCCTCACCTTGCAGCCCAGGAGCTCCCGAGCTCCCACTCATCTCCAAGCTGAAGAGGGAAAGAAGGGCAGGATAAAACTTCAGCATACCTGTAGCAGCTGGGAAAAACACTCCAAAAACAGTGAAGAAGGATTCCCCCGGGCTGTAGGCTGGCAGTGTGTTGTTGAACATGAGCTCTTGGGAGTAGCCAACGAAGCCATGCTCTGTGGAGACACGGAGGGTGAGAGAACCTCAGAACACATAGGGGATTGCAGGAGGCTCTCCAGCCTGCTGCCAGCAACCACCTCTCCTCTAAACACGTGAGGCTGTTCTCAGGGATAGCCTGAAAGGATCAAAGTCACCTTATTTGGGGTGGGGGAGAAGGTAGAGGAGAGGTCAGTGCAATGTGCAGGATCTCAGTGTCACGCAGCTGGTTGACTGGGTGTGCAATGGAGGATCCTAGTCCCTCACTTCACTCCAGAACATCTCCTTCCAAAACTGGCTTTGTTAGGGATAGTTGAGCTCGACAGCTGGGCATGAATCAAGAAAGGTTTCAGATGCTTATTGGTAGAAAAAAAGATAACTCACGAAAGCCAGTTAATGAATTAATGGTATCGCTATGAAATTAATAATTTAATTTTCATCAGGCAGCACTGCTTTTTAACAGTGTGTCTTGATCTGTGGAAAGTTGTCCTTCCTGTCACTACCCAAGTGCTCTGCCAGCTGGGGGTGGGAGGTGAGCAAAGGCAGTTCCATTTTTTTTTCCTCCTGCCACTACAATCTATTTCCCCAAGACATGCGACTGCAATAAGTTGGATTTTCTCATTAGCAGGCAGGATGTTGTTTATGGCTGCACGGGGTGACGGCCAGAAATTAAAAAAAGCCTCCATCAAAGCTGTCCCCTTGCCTCAAAGACAACATTAATGATCTTTGGACAATAGATTAAACGGGAAAATTAAAGCAGAGCTCCGAGCACAAGACATATCCATTTAAAGCCTCAGAATACAACTAACCACACAGCTTTGAAGTTGCCACAGAAAAAAAATCCTATAGATAATCAGAAGTTTCCTAGTACATCTGCATTCATTGTGTTGCCCAAAGATGGATGGAAACACACTGATAGAAGAGGTCTCCTGCTGCTAGGCTTTTCAAAAGCACCAGCTCTATCTTCACTAGGAACAAGTCCCAGGCAACACTTGAAGGGAATAAGCTCAGCACAACCCACTGACCTCTAGACCTTGCAGATGCCTGCAGAAAGTGCAGCTTCTGGAGAAAGAAAGGTGGAATTTGTGTAGGTTGTGCATTCCTGCAAGACCAAACCTGAGCTCTTTCAAGTGGAATCTGTGCTCGATGCAAAGCTCCCATCAAACTGCCCAAGGAAAATCTCAGCCCCTGGCCAAAGGTTTTTTTACATGAAGTGCTAGCCATGGAAATGTTAATTTTTCATTAGTAAAACAACAGGAGTGGGGAAACAAAAACAACTTGTCTTTTCCCAAGGAGACCTGGAGATCTCCAACCTGTGCTTCACAGCAGCAGCAGCAAATGCATCTACCTCACTCTTGACAAATGTTTGCCCCATCAATTCTTTGAAATCCCCTGTAAAATGGTCTCTAGCCTATCTAGATGGTTTATTCTTCTATTTCCCTGTCTTTACCATTTAGGTTTCCCCTCCTGTTTAACCAAAATCCCCCTGTTTGAGGTTCATGAGGCTATTTCTTGCCTGATCCATAAGCTCTTTGTCTTTCTATAGCATCCTTTCACCCACTGGAAACTGTTCCCATCCTACCCTGGCACAGTCAGCAGCTTCTGCCAGGCTGTAAAATTCTGTTTGTCTTGACCAAACCACAAATGGTCCTTTTCACAGCACTTCCCCAGCCTGTGCAAGGTCAGCTGGAAGTCAAGGCTGCTGTGAGCCCATCCCACCCGGGGTCATCTGCAAATTGAATTGGATGCTCTTTTCCATCATCCAAGCAGCTAAGGAAAACACCAAACAACACCAAACCAAACCCAGACCCTTGAGGAACCTCACCAGGGTCATCTGCAAATTGAATCCATGGATGCTCTTTTCCATCATCCAAGCAGCTAAGGAAAACACCAAACAACACCAAACCAAACCCAGACCTGTGCAGAACCTCACCAGGCACAGCATCCTGCTCTGTGAGTGAACCATCTCCAACTGCAGTGCTCCAAGCAGGTTTTAGAGCTACTGATCCAGGCACTCTGTGCCTTATGTCTTCCTTTTCATACCAAAGCTCAGCTGTACAACCAGAACACATTTTCTGTGATACCATTCTGCCCATGCCACGGCCAAAAGGAGACCATGAAACCCACGAGTCCAACATCTGACCTGCCCCTGCGTGCACCTGAGCTCTGTTAATCTCAACAAGCCAAACAATCCCTCGTGCTCCATCCATTTCTCTGCTGCTCCTTTTCCCCACTGTTTCCACCGCTGCAAACCCTGCGTGGGAGTGACACAGCCCCAAAACCGTGGCAGATGTCCCTGGGACCACAACAAATGACAGCCACGGGTTTGTTGAAAGAGCCACAGGATGTGCCTTAGAACTCCATCCCACTCCTGTTTCCTTTCCTCGCGGCTCTGGCGGGCGAGAGGAAGCCCGGCCATCCCACATTTCCCCTCCAACCAGGGGCTCTCTTCTCTCATCCGAGCTCATCCAACTGCTACTCCTTGCTGCACCCTCACTCCTCAGCCAACCCCCCCTCAGTGCAGCAAGCATCCCCCCCCCCTTTGGTGGCTTTTACACCGGGATTTCCGAAGCCATCGGCACGCGACCCGGGAGCGAGTGCCCCCCCAGCCCTGCCACAGCACCCAGCTCTGACCTTCCAGCTGTCATATTAATGGCACTAATTGCAGCTGACAGGGCAATTGGGTTGAAAATCATCCAAAAGAAAACAGGAATCAGCAAGTGAGACCAATCAGTTAAACCAACAGAGCGCCCCAGTCGGTTGCTCGCTGAGTCAATTATCCGCATCCCATGGAGAGTGCACTTCAAAAGGATGAGCTGGGGAAGGAGGAGGGAAGGAAATGCAGCAGGGGCTATATTTGGCTCTCTGATCTCTAAACAGGGCAAGATCATTCTATTATTTGTTGTTGTTGGTTGTTTTTTTGGTGGGTCTCGTTTGGTTTTTTTGTAGGCGGATTTTTTCCCCCAGCTTACTGCTGGACACAACATCCAAGCCAGAATCCTCCTCCCTCCTTCTTAATTGCAAAATGTTTGTCTGAATAATTTTGCTCTCGATTAATTTATGCAACCTCACAGCATCTAAATCCTGCCTTCAGTAATCCTGCTCTTGGTTGGCTTGCAGAGGGTTGGAGCTGAAGCACTATAAACAATATTCCTGGTGTTGTGCTGGAAGGGAAAGAATCTGGTTCCTTCTCTGTGTCAGCCTTATGGGAAATGCACAGTGAAGAGCAGTAACAATTTATTTTCATCATTAGATCCTCAATAAGGAGCAGGCAAATAATGGGTTTCTCAAGTGACTGAGCTGAAGTAAATAAACAACGGAGGGGGGGAAATTGACTTAGAGCAACATCTGAATTATTCCTGGGATTTTTGACAAATTAAGTCCTTCCAGTTGCCCTTATGCAATAAACAATAAAACCCACCTAGCAAGTTTCAAATGGAAGAGCTTCCAGGATGAGCATCCTCCATTCCCAAGTGCAGGGGGGGATGCAAATCAGCCCAGTGCAGGACAATGGCCAGGATTCTCATGTGCCCCTGCTCACAGAGGATGCTTGGGAAGAGGTACCAACCTTCACCTGGTTGCCACTGCTGCATTCCCCCCTCTGCCCTGCCTGGTTTCCATGTCTGAGCTCTTCTTGCCCTTTCTCCCACGTCTCACCCTGTGGAAGAGGATGAAAGCAGCTGAAAATGTTTTTTTTTCCTTGGGACATCCCATAGCAGGGCAGCCCCTCCGTGAACCCCAGGGGTTCAGAGCAGGACTGGGAGAGGCTGGAGAAGGGGCACAAGGTGAAGCCATCCATGGTTAAGTGGGGTCACACCATTATGCCACAGCACAGGGGATGACAGCACTGCCAAGTTCCAGGCAACCTGGAGCTCATTACATATTAGTCAAGCCTTGGCCAAATTCAATAAGCCTGTTCACAAGCTTAAAGTTAAATAAACCCTGGCACTGAGGCAGGGGCTAAATAATGCAAAAATGGAAAAGCACCTTCAGGAACAGCTCCCAGCAGACGGTCACGTACTGTGCTCTGCTTGTGATTAGAGCTTTTCATTAGGAAGGTGGATGCTGAAGGCTTGAAATGGTGACATTTTCTTCCTTTCCTAAATAAGTAAGCCCACACGTTCCTGCCTAGAAGGTGCTTTGCTGAGATTTGCTTTCAGAGGAACAGCTGCAAGTGTTTGTCTTGCAGCACATTTCCCAGGTCTGACCCCAGCATTTTCAGGACCCTGTGTGATGCAAGACAAGGAGAGCCAAAGGCTAATTACATATCCTTGGCATAATTACCTTCTCTCTCTTTCCCACTTCTTCTTCCATCTCAAAACCCTCCTGGCATAAGCTCCAAAATCCAGTCGTTCCCCTTGGGCACCATTCCAAGCACACACCCAGAGCAACCCCTTGGTGTGGGTGCAGGAGAAACAGTGTGGAGAAAACAGGAATGGTCCTCAAACCTGGTCCCACAGCTGCCATCCTCACCTGAACACACACCTGTCTCTGCAGTAAGATCAATTTTCTTCTCCTCACCAGCCACATGATTGTATTTTCCTTCTCCAAACTCTTAGCCAAGGGCAAGGTACAAACCCAGGACTTCTGAGCTGTTAATTCCCCAGTGGGCAAGTTAAACCCTGTCAAGTTAGTAACTCCCAGAAGTTGTGGTCTATCAAATGACTGTTGGGTATCCTAAACCAAATTAACTTCTACGAAGGTGGAAATGCTCCACAACAGGGGAGGAGTGAAATTCTTCCTCCAGAAGACTTTGCAATCCTAATTCTTCCCCTGCCTGAAGAAGTTCATCCACGGATGCTCTGGTGGTCACCAAACTCACCAAGATGTACTCGCTACCCATCACACAACAACAGCATCTTCATTTGCCAAGGGAGAAAGCCAGGCGTGCCTGGCTTTAGTGAAGCAAAATTCTGATGCCAAACCACCACCAGCAACAGGCTTTTCAGCACCTCAGTGTAGAACTGCAGATACACAGGGTTAACCATAGAAAATGGGGGTGTGCAGAGAGTGTGGAAAGGCTGGGAAGGAAAACAGGGAGAGGGAAGCAGCTCTGGAGGTGGACAGAGGACAGTATGATGAATTTTCTGTGCTACCTTTCCAATTGCTGTGGGCTGACACTTGGCCTTGAGATGCACGAGTAGTTTTTTACCAGGAAGTCTCAGTCCTCTAAGAGTGGGAACTAGGGAGTCACAAAAGCAAAGAGCTGCACGGGCAGGTATGGACAAAATGACATTTGTTGTACACATACAAGGATACCAAAAATGTTTTAACACCTAACAGGACATCCACTTCCCTCCCATGTGTACAAGTTTTGTCTGGAAAACTGGGAAGAAACAGAAGGAAAAGAGCAGAGCAGAGCTGAAGGAGGATGGCATGCACTGAAGAGATTGATGCCCCTGTCTCCTGACAGCTACCACTGGACATCACAAAACCCAGGTTGCCCTTTTCCACAGCTCCAGTGCAACACTCGTGCCACGTGGATCAGTGCACACTTCCCACAAGCCAGGAGCACATCTGCTCCATGCTGGGCTGGTGGGCAGCAGCCCAGCTCTGTTAGCAGGAGATGGGGCACGTGCAGCCCAGACAGAGCAGAGCAATGCAAGACCCCCAGTACCTTTCCCTACAGAATCCCCCTCCTTATGTCACATCATGCCTTGGGTTCCTCTCAGTCCTCAGGGCCACGTCCTACCTGCTGACAGCCTCAGCATTTCTGCTTTGGGAGTCTTAAATTAGGCAAGGAAATAAAAAAAATAGAGGGATTTTGGTGCTGAATACACACAAGTTGACGATTATGCAGTGAGAAAAACACAACTGGTAGACAATTACCACAAAGGCAGGTGACCACACAAAGATAAGATTGCAGAGCATCTGCTGGGGCTCACAGGGCACCCTGAGATGGGAGATGCTGGAGCCCCCCAGCTCCTGCTCTACCCCTGTGCTGCTGCTGCCAGCCCTAAGCACAAAGTGCTGGGAAGAAGAGGAGATAAGAACAAGAAAGGACTAAATTATCCCTATAACTTCATCCTGAAATGCCAGTTAAACACATTTACTAGCAGAAGAGCTCACAGAACCCGAGCCATAGGCAGCAGGAGCACAAGGGGTGGCTCTGCCACTGCCATGTCCCCATGTGGCAGGAGGGTGACACCTGAAGAGTCATCTCTGGTTGCCACAGCCAGTATCTCCCTACACCTCCCTGGCCACAGCCAAGAGGTGTCCTCAGAAAGCTAAGCAGCAAGAGGAAGCTACTTTCCCACTGCTGGTGAATAAATAATCTCCTATTTTATCATCAGCACCAGGGAGATGGCTCCATAAATCAGGATGAGCAGCACACTTAAGTCTCAAATTTGTTAGAGCTGCAAGTAGCAAAAAAAAAAAAAAAAAAGCTTTTAGTGGGGAAAAAAAAAAGGAATTGGCAAGAGGTGGGTGTGGGGAGCTGGATGAGAGGAATGTTAAAGAAAGAAGGAAAGGAATTCCTGTGCCCAAAGACTTTCTCCGCACCTATAATAAGACCAGCAAACCCCAAATGAGAAATTATGTAAAGCCTGTAATCGAAGGAGCAAAAGCCACAGTTAAAACAATCTAAAAAGGCCAAGCCCTGAGAAAGGCAACTTAAAAATCCCTTATCTTTTGATGGAAAAGAATGTGCTCCCTGAGATTAATGACGTGTTTACCCAAAAGGAAATCGCCGCCCTTCTGAAGCAGCGAGTGTTTGTTCCTCCCAAGCCTCTGTTTTCTGCTCCAGAGCTGATCTCCCAAACCTCCTGTTTAAAGTCAACACACAATGAGGCTTCCTGCTGCCACGGCCTGTGAGGGATCCCACATGAACTCTCCAAAAAACATCACCCTCCACCACACCTGCCTGCCCCAGCCGGATAGGAACGGGGTGTCTGGCCAGGCTTCGAGCATCACACTCAAAGAGGCAGCAGCAGCCCCACTGCAGGGGGATGAATCACCCCCCTGCATCAATATTTCTCAGCTGAGCAGGCAAATGAGCAAGCCTGGGGACTGAGAGTGATGCTGAGGGGGAGTGCTCACTTGTGCTGCTCATACAGGAGCATGGAGGAGCATGAAAACGCTCAGGCAAGTAGAGAAAACCAAAAGTAGAAGCACTGGGTGGGTAAGGGGGGGATCTGTTTGAGGAAACCTGCAAAAAACCTGCTCAGGGACCATCAGTCCTTGGCATGTGTGACAGATCATCCCCCTCTGGTCGATGCACCCACACTCCACTTCCAAGCTCCATGGGAAGCATCCCAGCCAGAGAGCCACCAGGTCAGGAGCATCCTCCTAAAGCCAAGGTGTCTGCAGCAGTGGGTGTTGGCTAAAAATAACCCAAAGTAATAATTAAAAAAAAAAATTAATATAAAAAAATATTAATAATAAAAATAGCCCAGAATAAATAAACAAAGGGAGCTGCTTCAATCCATCTCTGGTGTCCATATTTAGCCAACGGGGCAGTTTTCATCTGTGGGGTGCTTGTCCCCTCTCTTGGGTGGCTCTGGGTGGGAGGAAATGCTCCTTGCTGCCCAGCTCCCCCTGAAGCTGATTTACCTCCACCTCAGCTGCTCAGGAGGGTCAAGAAGGGGAAATCCAGCAGCACACAGAGCCCCACACGGGCAGCTCCTCATCAGAAAAAAACAGCAGCTTGGCACTGCATCAATAAATGAAAACTTGGGGATGTGTCTGTGGAAGAGCAGAGCTGCTTGGCACTTACTGTGTCTCTACAGGATAGTGGGGTTTAATTATTTTTTCAACAAAAAAAAAGCCAGAAACAGATCTTTTCTGCAGGTGGAAACTGAAATTTTGATTAGGAGAAAAAAAAAAAAAAAGATATGTTATTTTAACTCAATAAAGCCCACTTATGTTTTATATTATTTAATGCTAAGCACTAGATTTGCCATAAGATATAAAAATCCTTCCTCTGCTGTTTTATTTTTTGATGTGGCATCCACTACCTGGCTTGTTCAGTGGTATGCCAAACAGCCAGTGGAAATGGTTTTACTCATTACAGAGAGAGAAAACGTCCCTTGCTTCACCCCTTTTCTAGGAAAAGAGCTTGCCTCGATGGGATATTGTTATTAATTCTAGAGTGGTATTTCTTAGAAGTCATGCCCAGAGTCCCTGGTTGTGGGAGGCTCTGCAGAATTTTGATGAGAAAAAAAAAAAGCCTTGAGAAATGAGAATTTGGGCTGAGTCAAGACAATTGGAGGAAGATGAACAGCAGTGGAGGGGCTGGTGATGACACACATCCTTTGGGCTGGTTGGAGTGGCCTCCATCCTAACTCACAGCTAGGCTGCCTGGGACAAAGCCTAGCCCATGCCAAACAAATCCCCTTGTGCAAAAGAAAGCATTTAACCAAAAAAAATTAATATAATCTACTGGGCACTTGCATGGTCTGTGGAGTCTCCTGCCATACTCATGACTAGAGCACCCCATAATTACAGGTTATGGATCCATTATCCAGGTGACAATGGTATTTCAAAAAGAAAACTATTCAGTTTGTTGATTTTTTTGGGTGTTGTGCCCAACATGATGCTTTGGTTTTCATGATGCTCTGTGCCACGTACACAGCTCAGCTTCAAGACCAGTTTCAGGCTGCAAATGAAACTGGAAATCAAACAGTATTAGGTTTTGGAAAGGTTGAGCAAGTTGATATTGAGCAAATCAAACTGGAAATCAAACAGTATTTGGTTTTGGAGAGGTTGAGCAAGTTGATATAATCCAAAGAGATTTTTGTTTGCTTGTTTGAAACTATTAACTGAATTCGGGTTCAACCAGAGAATACATTTTTCCTACCAAAAAAATCACATTTTTCAATGAATGATTTCCATTTTGAGTAGAAAACCAGCAAGAACCACCAGGCCACCATCCAGGCCAATGGTACAACCAGAAAAATCTCTTTTTTAGCCATAAAAAGGCTAAAAATTGTTAACAGGAGCGAGCAGAGAAAATGATGAGCTGTAGATAAGAAGCCACATCCCACACAAAGTTTTCTCTTTAGTCTAGGAGAGGAATACAAACTAGAAGTGAAGAAGCTGGAGAAAGTATCTAATACCCAGAAATCACCTCCAATAAATTAAATTCCTGTGGGCAGGAACCCACAAATCCTCATCTCTCCTCCCCTCCTCCTTTACTCAACCCCTGGGTGATGCTTCAGGGTAGTGGGCTCCAAAATAAGGATGGCAGCCCTTGCACCATACCCTGAGCATCCATGGGCAGGGGAGATCTCTGCTCCTCCACAAAGACCTGCTGTGAAAAAAAAACAACATTAAAACCTATGGGGAGATCACTGCTCCTCCACAAAGTCCTGCTGTGGGATGTCCTCCAGTGAGGAAAAAAAACACATTAAAACCCACCTACCAACAGTCCAGCAGAGCAGAATCACACAGCAAAGATACATCTCAACCTGATTTTTCCAATTCTTTTTTTTTTTTTTTTCACAGAAACCACTTGAAATACCCACTCCAGAGAGGCTGGATGGAGTGGTGAAGCTTTCCCTATCTAAATAAGGCCCCCTAACAATGTTATCACTTTTCAAAACACATCTGTCCCGCAGCTCCTAGCCCAGACAATTGGCAGGTAACCAGTTAGTAAATGTCTTTGCCAGACTGTTGAATAGGCTGGCCCGGGCTCAAGAGTGATGTCAGGGCCATTCAATGCACTATAATTGGAAAAACCTGGGCAAAGCAATCCCATGTTTTTTAATAAATAAAGAGTGTATTAGCAGCCTCCTGCTTTTATTCACCACGGTGTCTACCTTGTCCGGTAGCAAAGAGGGATTGATTTATTTTTTTTTTCCCCCCACCTCCCCTGCTGCTGCTCATTCAGTGATTTCTACTTGGAATTTGATGCCAGTTTCCAGATGTGTCTCAGGCCAGGAAGTCAGCAATCAGCCTGGAAAAAAAAAAATAAAACCTCTGGGATTTAGCTGCAGATCATCTTCTGACACACACATCCTTCCTGCACCCTCTTTCGTGCAACTGGGGCACACCCCTCATTGCCCAGAAATCAAACAAAAACAACCCAGAGCCGAGCAAAAACCCCCCCAGATCAGGACCCTTTGATTAATTCATTCCATCCACGTCCCAGAGGCAGAGCCTGGGGGATCTCTACAACATCAGGGTGTTTATAGACATAAATCACTGGATCCTTTGCAGGTTCCTGTCAGCTGGAGAAGCCCCAGGCAAAGCTCATCCATCCCTCAGCACTGGTACCCACCAGAGAACATCAGCTCCCTGCCACTGGCCACGGGACACCCAAGGGGATGAACCCCCCCCGGGGACTCTTAGGATGATAAATTAGTTTTTCTGAGCTCTGGGAAAAGCAACTTTGGGAAGCTAAAACTCCAAGTGGGTAAGATGAAGGATGTGGTTTGAGTGGGAAATAATCTCAAGCAGAAGCAGCCTGCCATCAACGTGCCTTTCAAGCCTCTCCACATCCCTGAGAAAGGAGCTGCTCGGGTTTCCCAGGCAGGAGCAGGGGGCTAAGCCCCCCACAGCCAGGCTCCACGCTTGCCCCAGCCACGTGCAGGGCGTGGGGGTGGGATGTCCTGGCCCAAGGGGACCTTAATTCCCAACATGTTTTAATTCCAGCATCGAAAAGGCCGTTGTCAGGCTTCATTTGCTCACGATGCCATTCCTTTCATCTCCCCAACAAAGCAAAACCAAATTAACACCAGCCCTCCCCACATCAAGCACACACCCCACCCTCACTGCCACCAGCTCCTGCATCCCTCTGACTTCACAGGGCACCTGAGAGCTGCTGCCAAAACAGGAAAGCTGGCGCCTGGTTGAAAGGGGAGTATTTGGGAGTCACCCTACACAGAAATTAGCAGAGATATGCTAGGAAAATAAAAGAGTGGGCACTAACTGCTGGCTTATCTTCTTTTTTTTCTTATTTTTTTTTCCGGGACTCTGATGTTCAGGACAAAAAAAAAGAATTCACATGGTGTTCTGAGGAGCTGGTCAGGAAGAGGAGCATCCTCTCCTGTACTTCCAGCACTCCACACAAAACAACTCGGGTTCATATCCAGCTGTGGACCCCCAGAATTGAAATGCAAACGTAGGTGAGCCAGGAAAACCCCTCGTGGCAACTGTGCAGCAAGGGCTGGGCATTGGGGTGAGAAGTTGAACTCTGCCTGATTTCAAGTCCCCTGGGTCAGGTTAGATAAAAACAGTCAGTTGTGCCTAGGGAAAAAAAGAATATGGGTGTTTTCTGTCCCAAAAAGGAGGTTTCTGGGGCTGAATGTTAAGGTGAGTGGGCAGGGACAGCTGAAGGAGGTTGGCACAGGGATCCTGGCTCCGTACTACCCACCCCTGGCCGTGGTCCCAGCCTGGGACCGTGACCTGTCCCCGGGGAAGTGGCAGCTGGAGCCAAGGGGAGGATTCCGGATGAAGTCCAAAGAACCAGCCAGTCCCACCCCACCCTGTGGAAAGGAGTGAAAGCCCTGGGGGCCAGGCAGAGGGGATGCTGCAGCCTGGCAGGGAATGGTCCAGGGCTGCCTGAAGCCTTCAGGGGATCCAGAGCCACCAAAACCACTTGGCTCCTCCACCCCCGGCAGCCTGGGTGGGAGTGATGGCAATAGGGAGAGCAGAAAAAAAAAAACAAAAAGAGGAGAAAAAGCAGTGGGAAACCCTGCTGAGAAGCCCCCTCTTGTGTAAACACGCTCTGTCCTCAGACTAAAAATAAAGGCAAAGCACAGGAAGGGAGTGAGTGCTTGGACAATATCCGATTTGGTGTGTGCCTGGGTGTGAGCTGAGGGAATGGGGAGAAGAGCAGCCGGCTCCACCCAGCCCAACCACACAAAGGCAGCCGTTTAAGACCTTCAAGATGGACAGGCATTCCTGCAGATTATTTAAATCCAAATAACTGCTGCTTGGCAGATGCAGAGGGCTTTGGTATGTGAGCAGCACTGGGAAGCGTTAGGGGAGAGAAAAGGCTGCCCTGGCAGGAGCAGGGAAGGCAGGATGGCTGCACAAGGCCCCTTCTGCAGGTTCTGAGACCCCATAAACACGCCATAAAACCAGGAAGCAACCTGGACGAGGTGTGAGCTGAAATCTTCACAGCTCACTGGTCCTTAATCCGCAGTGATGCCCTTGGCAACCCTCAAGTCACCTCTGCAGAAGAGCCAAACCCCACACAACTGCTCACAGGAGAGAGCTCTAGAGTGCAGAGCAGCTCACTGCTCACACCAGCAAGCTGTAGAGTGCAGAGCAGCTCACTGCTCACACCAGAAGGCTGTAGAGTGCAGAGCAGCTCACTACTCACACAAGAAAGCTTTAGAGAGCAGAGCAGCTCACTGCTCACACGAGCAAGCTCTAGAGTGCAGAGCAGCTCACTGCTCACACCAGCAAGCTCTAGAGTGCAAAGCAGCTCACTGCTCACACAAGAAAGCTCTAGAGTGCAGAGCAGTCACTGCTCACACCA
Source organism: Ceyx cyanopectus (assembly GCA_013401355.1). Classification (NCBI taxonomy): domain Eukaryota; kingdom Metazoa; phylum Chordata; class Aves; order Coraciiformes; family Alcedinidae; genus Ceyx; species Ceyx cyanopectus. The sequence goes on along the minus strand of VYZU01020310.1, from coordinate 23,070 downwards.
AAAGAATCTCAAATGCTTCCCCATGTGCTGTGCTCAGATGCACTCCAGCCCAGCACTGCCATCAACTGATACTTAAGGATGGAGCTTCACTGACACCTACACATCCCACCAGCAGCCTCCCTGCTTTGCTGGAGGTTGAGAACCCACCCAAGAGGAAGGAAAACATCCATCCATCCATCCATCCATGCATCCATCCATCCACCCACCCACCATCCAGGGCATGCAGAATACCTGCAGGCCATAGCAAGGAGGCTTCTGGAAGCCCATGTCTCACCGTTGGTGCAGACACACCACTCAGAGGCCTTCTGGGGAAATGCAGGACTTGGGAGGAACGAGCCTGGCTCCAAACAGCTCTCTGCCTGGGCAGTGAAAGCAGAGACACACACAGCTCTCCCCAGCCAGCCTCCTCTGGGCTACTTGCATCTGGCTACCACCAGCCACACACTGGAAACCCTCCTCTCTTTAGCCAGCCGTGGCTAGACCTGCAGGAGCTGCAGTGCTCAGCTGCCTCGTTCCCTTGCTTTCCTCTGTTTGCTGGCAGAAGCAAATGACAGAGTGCCCAGCAGTGGAGGAAACCAGAGACAACTCCACTGACCTCAACCCCGGGCTCGTTTCCTGATGATGTTTTTATTCCTCTGACTCTCTCCTCCTGCTACCACGGTCACCTTCCCACCAGCAGGTTTCACCCCACGTGTTCTCTCTGCTGTTAGAAAGGCCTCCAGCTCCACACTGAAGGTCTCCTCCAAGCACAAGAGAAACAAAACCCTCCACCCCACATTTCCCTTGGAAAACAGCTTCCTATGAAATGCAGCAGCTTGGAGCAGGGCAGCTGACTGAAAAACAGCCACACTTTGCTCTTGCATGCAGGTGTCTGCTGATTCTTTCACCAGGGCATTTCTCACAGGCTAAACACAACGTGCAAACACCTTTGCACAAGGCTGTCCCTGAGAAGGGAGCAGCTGCTTCTGTCCCCACCTCCCCAGCCTTGCACACAGAGCTCAAAAATCCAGCTACACCTGCAGGACTCGCCTCTTGCCACCCTGCCTGGCACCTGAATCTCAACTGTAAACCAAAACTGAAGGTCTTCCCTCTGTATCAGCTGCAGCAGGTCACTCACAACCCCCTGAGATGCTGCTGGCCACAAGAAGAAGGTGACACCTTCTGTTTCCTCAGCTCATTGCACTTGGATGCTGCTGGGGTGGCCGCTGTGCACTCATGGACCTCTTCCCTCTGCAGCTCCCTGCACCCTGAGATGTGTTTCCCTGCAAACAGCTCTCTGGGATGAGGATGGAGGGAGGGGATGGGGGAGTCAGGGTGAGAGCAGAGTCAGGGTGCAAGCAGGGCTGTAGGTGGCAGCCCTGAACCTCCACCTTGCCCAGGCTGGGGCTGCCCCTGCAGGCTGCAGTCAGGCTGGGGGAGGTTAAATGAGTGAGATTTGCACCCTCAGCTCCTTGAACCCCCAGCAGCCCCTTGCCCCAGCCCACCCAGCTCCCTCCTTGGCTCAGCAATGCCAGCAGTGTGCAGCCTGTGGCCCGTGCTGCTGGCACAGGTCACCCCAGCCAGGGTGTCAGTGACCTCAGGGGGTCTCTGGGGGGGGAGAACTCCTTAACACAGAGTCATAAACCTCAGGTTTTGTGGGCACATCACTTCACCGTGCAGTTAGAGAGCAACAGGCTACAGAGAGCAAACAAACAGAGGATGCAAAGAGCTGCAGATGCAGCCACTCTGGTGTTACAAACACTTGGGAGGTTTTCTAACAAGTGCAGACACAGACAACTCAATTCCTGAGGCTGAACAGCCAAATAAAGCATCTTCAGCCACGCTCTGAAATACACACTCCTTGCAAAATGACAGGTTGCCTCTAAAAGACCAGTAGCAAAGAACAGAGGGCACATGTCTGAATGTGCTGAGCTCTACCTCTGCCCAGTGTGTAACTCCACAAAGCCAGCTGAGGAGAAAAACCCTCTGGGGGGGGGGGTGATGAATACCTCCTGCTCCCAGTGCAACAGCCCCTCAGCTTTACCTGGATCAAGGTGTGTGAAGGATCCCACGACGAAGTCTAGCGTGGAGACAGCCAGCAGGAGCAGCAGCAGCAGCTGCAGCCTGATGATCCACTTCACCCCGGCCAGGTTGATCCCCAGCAGGCCCAGCAGGACAGCCAGGGAGATGCCACGCACCGCCCAGATGTTGCTGAGGCTCAGAACATCTGCAATGGACTCTGCAAAGCCAGTGATGTACATGGCACCTGCAACACACTGGAGCACAGAGCCCCGTGAGTGTCCCCCCAGGGGAACAAGGGATCCCCATCCACTGCCCCCAGGCTGGGCTGGGGGGTCTCTGGACAGACAGACAGACAGACAGACATTTGCTGTCACAGTGCAGTGTTAACACACTGTTGCTGTGGCAGCACATTGCCAGTTTCAGGGTGCAGTTAATCTCTCTCCTTACTGGTGACCCCACTGTGAGCATCTCTGCCACAGAAGTATCAGACCCTAGGGGGTAATCCCCAAAAAAAAAGTGGATATTTTCTGGTTTTCTTGTGTTTAGCATGACCAGAAAACAGGTCCCTGTTGATCCAGCAGAGGACAACACCCCACATCAGCACAGCTCTGCTGGGGGCACCCACAAAAGCTGCACTTCAGACCTGAAGCCAAAAAAAAAACCCCCACCCCAAAGAGAATGAAATTGATAAGTGCATTACAACCAGGTGGAGATCTTGCCTCTCAGGTGAGGAAAAGCCCTGCAGACAGAAAGCAGCATCACCTGTCCCCCAGCTCCCCACCTCTGACCAGCAGCAGGTTTTGTAGGAGTTTTCTTAACTAAATTTCCTTTCCTTTCATGCCAAGGATGATAATAATGCACAAGAAGGGAGCAGAGAGGAGTGAGCCCCTGAGGAGCCACCAAAACCTTTTGGTATTTCAGGGCTGGACCCTGGAAAACCTCTGCTCCCTTCCACAGACAGGTCTGACTGCAAACCACTGCTGGCAAGAAGGCTGCAGAGAAAAAAACCAAAGCCCTCCCTCTCTGCCTGGACTCAGCTCCTGGTGGAGCTCACAGTGCTCCCTGAGTGTCTGAAAGCAGCAGCCAAAGAAGGGAAAAGCAGCTTTTGGCAGCAGGCAAAGCATCCCTGACCCAGCTCCCAGCTCCCACCCTGCAGCCCCCCCCATGCCCAGGGGATGCCCAGGCAGGGGTAGGTGCTGGGGCTGCCACAGCTCGGTTTTTGCAGCCCTCAGGACAGGCTGCAACCTGATTTCTTTCCCAGACAGGGTCTGCTCGGGGAGGGAGAGTGGAAAATATGACAGGAAGGATTCTCATGTGTGGCCCATTTCCACAGCCTGGCTCCTGACTGCCTTCAGCTTCTCTTTTATGGACACTTGCTTTTAATCTGGAGTGAAAGAAGAGGGGATTATTTTTGGTTTGGGGTTTCTTAAGGGTTTTCAGAGGTTTCTGGAAGCCAGTCAGTTAAAAACAAACCTCAGTCAAAAAAAAAAAAAAAAAAAAAAAGCTTCTCTGCTCACCACATTTTATACCCTTCATAACATCTTTAGGGGGGAGGGAGTTAAGTTACAGCAGGTTTTTAACTTTCCATTCTTGATGTTTACTACTCGTGTGCTGCAGTGCCTCAGCACCACAACAGACCTTCCAGAAAACCCAGGACCGTGGGGTTTGGATCTCCAGAAGCCACCCCTGGCCCTTTTCCATCCCCAGCTCCCATCCCACAGCATCCCAGCACGTGGAATCCACCCCCACTCGCTGGGCTTCCCACCCCAGCCTCTCCCACTTTGCTTTAGGGCAAATCTTTCCACCAGGGAGAGAGTAATTTGGGGTGGGAGGGCACAATTCACTCCTTCCATCACTGCTGTGCCCATGCAGGTGCCAGCTGCTGTGACAGGCTTGCTGCTGGGGGGCAGAGCAGGGCTGTGGGGTGCCCTCCCAGGCTGCCCAGCACGCTGAAGCACTGCTCAGATACCCCCTGGAGCATTATTTCCTGCAGCATCCCATGCTGAGATTAATACCTGCATTGAAAACTCTCTAAATTATTATAAATAGCTTTTTTTTTTTTTTTAAATTACCTGGCCAAAAATATACAGGAGGCCAACGGTGCCCCCTACTCGACCCCCAAGGACAGTAGAAATCATGGAATAGACTCCTCCACTTCCAACGCTGCACTTCTCACACACCCCAATCCCAGACAGGACTGTCACCAGGGCCACCAGGATGACAAAGGACACCAGGAACATGCCAGTTACAATGCCAGTGTTTCCCTGGGAAAAGGGAAAAATAAATCAAATTAACTCTGCTGAGACAGAAAAAAAAAGGACTTAACTACTTGTAATCAATGGGACTGGAGTAATTACAGATAAAAAGAGCAATGCACACGCCCCATCTCATCTAATTAAAGCATCTGATGGGCAAATCATCCTGGGACTGGGCAGAGCTTTGCACCAGCAGGTTCTGCTCACTTTGCACCAGCAGGTTCTGCTCACTTTGCACCAGCAGGTTCTGCTCACTTTGCACCAGCAGGTTCTGCTCTGCTCGCTTGACTTTTCCAACCAGGGAATCGCTGGGTTGAAAGAGAATGAGGTCAAACAAAGATTCAGACACCCCTGGCAGGGGATCACCGCGTATTTGCATCTTTAAGGGTGGCATTTAAAAAGAAAACCAAACAAAACCCCCCAAAAAACACACTTTCATAGCGAAAAAAAAAGGAGTTTGGAACTGGAATAGCCGGGAATTGTGACAGCAGGTTTGCTGGGACAACATTTACCTTGAACAGCTCCAATCCAAACAAAGAACAAAACCCCCGAAGGCAATGGGAGGGGAGATAAAGGAGTTTTGTGCAGAATTTGACCCCCCGGAAACAAAAAACAGCCTGTTCTGCCCCAAAACCAGACTTTTCTGCTTCAAAACCAGCCTTTCTTACCCCAAACCCAGCCCCTCCTGCCCTAAACCAGGCTTTCTTGCACCAAACTCAGTCCCTTCTGCCCCAAACTCAGCCTTTTCTGCCCCAAACTCAGCCTTTTCTGCCCCAAACTCAGCCTTTTCTGCCCCAAACTCAGCCTTTTCTGCCCCAAACTCAGCCTTTTCTGCCCCAAAC
>VYZU01020309.1:47771-61657 GCA_013401355.1 Ceyx cyanopectus | reverse complement strand
CAGGGTAGCAATCCTGCTTGTCAGAGTACTTTCTGACACTAAAATGCACTGGGTAAATAAAAAAACACACATGCTTTTACAACATTATGAGTTATCTAGCACTTTTGAAACAAATGCTGCTCTTATCAATGGCTTCAGTGAGACAAACCACACAAGTCAAATGTTGTCTTTTTCCAAATGAAATACCGATCCAAAGAATACTCAAAGAAAGGAAGAACGCATTTTATCAGTTCTGAAGACTTAAGATGTTGCCTGTGTGCTTTCCATGTCCACATTATTATTACTAACGTTAATAACAGTGGGATGCACTCCCAGTGAAAAAAGCAGTAGGTAGTCATTACAAATTCAGTACTTCTTTTGAAACACCCTGGAGATGATGTATTCATATACTGAATAAAATCTCTTTATATTATTATTTTTAGATGAAAAAAAATATCTGTCTGGGCTAGAGCTAATGAATTCCTCTTCTTTTGCCAACTGCACTTGCACTTGAAAAATTGCACTGTGTTCTCTTTATATTCAACAATTTCACAAATTGGATGAAATAAACCACCTAAGATGATCTAATGCTCTAAAATTCCATCTTTTTTAACTTAATAATCTACTTCAACACAAAGACTTATTGCTGTTTTTCCGTCCACTTGTTGGGGATTCAAAGCCCTGACTCTCTAAAGAACACATAATTTTTTTTCAGGTTTATTAAAATTTAAGGCCATAAATTCACAGACAGCAAGACCTGGACTAGGCATTAGGGAGAGCTGAGCTGGGGTTCCTCGAGGGGCAGAGGCTTCTAGGAACCACCAAAAGCCCCAGTTACTGGATGCATCAGCCAACCTCAGCATGGGCACTAGGATGGTATCCATATTAATTTAGTTCTGCTCACACCTTCATCTGAAGAACACAGAGCCACACGTAGCTCCCAAAGCTATGGATGTCATGGGAGAGGAGATGCTGACCTCAGTCCCAAAGCCAAAAGTAACGGTGCTCAAGCAAAGAAGAAAGCTCCCCATCAGCAGAGCTCCTTATGAGTGGTCCGGGAGCCACAGAGACAGTGCTTGAGCAGCACTGGGAAGTAAGTCTTGAAAGCAGGATTCTCGTTCATAACAGAGCAACCACCAAGCACCCACTTTTCATTCAGACCAAACAAAGGGAAAGAAACATGGTGGCTCACCCTGAAGGGCAAAAGAGGTGACAGGTTTCATCTGTGAAACACAATCTGCATTTATGAGACTGATGTGAGGGAGGACAGGTGAGGACTTGGTAGATGAAGGAGAAAAAGCTGACCAATGACCTCTAAATAAAACCATCACTCACACTTAGGGATCATACTGTGAGCAGAGACAAAACATGTCCAACTGCCTTTTTCCACTTAGACTCCATCTTTCCTGACTTTGTTCACCTTTCATTAGGTGCCACAAAACCACGTGACTAGGTAAGAATGCAGGTTAATCTTCAGGGAATGTGTCTGACTCCAGTTTAGGACTGGAAATTCATAGGTTCTTGACACTTCTAGTGGCACATGCTTACAAGGAGACATAATCATACCACACTTCTCCCACTCTCAAAAAATTCTATATCTATGAAACCAAACCAAGAAATCTCAGAGAACACCTTCCTGGGAAGGAAACAGCACAGGGATAAAAAGGTGGTAGGAAAGCACCAATGTTCAAACATCTCATTTGGTAGAAGAGGAAGGAGATAAGGACTGATGCAACAGAAGAGGATCAACCCCACTACAGAGATGCTGAACCATGGAAAGGTGAGTCAGCGAAGCTGAAGAGGTGTAGCAGATCCCAGTCTAGCAAAAGGTTTAAGCAGAGAAGATTGCTACATAGAGAGAGATGGGGTGTGGGAAACCAGCTGGTGAAAGGACGGTGAAAAGTCCTCTGGAAGGGCTCTAATCACAGACAAAGATAAAAGCTCTACAAGATATCTGCATCTATCGAGGAAAGGGAGAGGACTGAGCACATGATGTTGGAGGTGGACACAGATGCGTGACTGCCTGCCTGCCTGTGCACTTCATGATTTCTCCAGCTCAGCCTCAGGTTTTATCAGGAAAGACAGGCAGGAGTTAAGTCTGCTAAGCTGATACTAATGACTAATTAGTATGAGTTAAACAGTTAATTAGAAATTAGCTGCAGGGGGTCAGAGGCAATGCCAGCACAGTGCCTACAGGAACCATGTGAGCTGAGCAAGGGCAATGCCAGTGCCATGGGACAGCCTCAGCCTTGTTCATCTGGGCAGAAGGAATTGCTCTGCCCACAGATATGCGGGGCTGAAGAGTCACTGTCCCTCAGCTCATGCCCCTTTTTCCACTTTCAACAAGATGCATGTAAAAGTTCCATCACTGCACTGCTCTGTAGATCAGCATGACCTGGCCCAAGAGCCAGTGGAATCAGTACACATTGTCCCTGGGAAGGGAAGCAGTGCACAGAAGCCGAGACACCTACAAACTGCATTGCTGAGACATTCAATCCAAAGAGATGCGTCTTCAGCCAAGAAACTGTGACTCATGATTTAATTTTTCCAGGACATAAGATTTCAAAGTGATTCATTTGGTCAGAAAAAAAAACCCAACAGTTCTAGCATTTTTCACTCTGGGGTAATGTTCATTTCATACAAGTTTAATCGATTTCTATTTAACACAATAAAATCAAACTCCAGGTGATACTCTTACAGCACCAAGGCTCTGAAGCTTCCTTTATTGCAACTAAAGTAACTATTGCTTTTTCAAATGAATCTAATACTCTAACTCTTTAAGAAGCTTGTACAGATTCAATCATCTTCAGCAGTGCAATTAAAGCAAAGCCAGCCTGTTTATTTTGTTTGCAAAGAAGAAACTGATTGAAACCATATTTATAGTCTTGGAGCAGAGTCAGAGCCCTGCTGAACTATTAGTCTAGTGTGTAGATTATTAATTGCCATAAAAGCCACTTGGAATATGCATTTGATAGCTGTATTGTTAAAGTGTCCACTCTGGTCAAAGTAAAATGGCTCAGCTAGATTATCTCCTTCCCAGGGTGAAAATGGAAAGTGTCTGATATGAATTGCAGCAAATAGTTCCCCTGCTTACTGAGATTCCAATGCATATCAGGCAATGAGTCTTAGCCTCAAAAAAGAGTTTAGGATCTGGATAACAAACTTGGAAATTCTCCTTCAGCTGAATTTTAAAGCTAAATTAAAGAGGGGGAAAGATGGTCTTTAATTTTAAAGGGATTTTTTATATTAAACTTTGGTTTAAGTGCCTTTTCCTAGAGACCATCTCAATCATTCTTCATCAGAGAGGAAACTGCACCTCTAAAGTAGATACTATTGACAGATACCCCAACTAACAACCCCAAGCCTTCTATTTTCAACATAAATCTCAAAAGATTCGGTTCTCCGCAAAAAAAATACAGATAGAGCAGCTGCCAGAGCCGTAGCCTTAGCAACCACACCTGCTTCATACTCACGTCGGCTTTCATACATGCTCCTGGACTGGGCCCAGATTTTGAACGGATCTGGCTTTTTCTGCCCAGAACTGTCCGGTTGATCCGCAGCCGGCACCTCCGCGGCGTAGTCCGGCAGCACCTGGGTGCTGTGAACGGGGGAAGCAGTGTGCCCGCTGCGGTGGCTGGAGACGCTATGCTGAGAACTGTTTTGGCTGTCTTTCCTTTCAAGTGGTTGCTGTAAGGAAGAAAGCGAGTGGAAAGAGAGAGAACAGACGGTTATTGGTCTCCGAGTGGGTGTTTTCCATCAATTTCTCTCTCTTCTTTGATCGGGGTTTTTTGCATGAACAGAAGTAAATATATAAATCACGGTTTTGCTGCCACCAGTTAATGCTGGGTACAGTTAAATTCCCCAATGACAGATTTTGATAGGCAGACTGACAGAAAGAGATATGCAAAACAAAGTAATTTGTCATAAGAAAATATGCAGTTCTCCATCTCGCACATAAAACAAATCTAACTCTCATCATAGGTTACTGGTTTCGGCGCACTTATTTCTTTCCTGCATTAAGGCAGTAAAACTCAAGAACCTTCTACTCAGCTAATGTTAGGGTCTAACTTGAGTCTGAAAGAAAAAGGAAAACTAACAGATTTCACAGTGAAAACTTAACAGCCCCTCTGAAACAGATGTAAGCAGAGCCCTTACTACGAAAGATCACTTTTTCTCTGCAGCTCTTGCAACCCCCATGTCACAAGTGGGTGGACAACAGAGTACCACTTTCATGTCTCTGCTTCCCAGAGCATCCACAAGCATACAGCAGACCTCCACAAATGTGAAAACTTCTATTTGCAGTTTGGTTTCCTTGTTTTAATTGAGCACAATAAAATGTGAAAAAATACACCCAAATTCAAGGCTTATTCAAAAGCAGTACGTCAAGAGCTCTGTCTGCTCAGTATTTAGCTAAGCAGGGTGCATAGTTCTTAACCCACATTCACAACAGCGTGCTCAAATGAAGCAAAAGTTACATTTGCATTGCCAGGATTTGTACTTCTCAATATGCAGCAAAATCCTCCCCTCCACAAGAGCTCCCTAAACTGTACAGCAAATGCTTTCTAATGCTCTTTTGAGATGGCCTTGTGTTGGGATCAAAGTTGAGTCCAATCTTCCTCCTGCTCTGGCAACATCCACAATATCTTGGCTAAGAGGGGTCAGCCACTTATATCAAGAAACCAAGAAAAAAGTAAAGCCTCCTTCTAGCAGAGGGTAGCCAAAATCACTGCAAGAGGAGCCTCTACTTTCAGGGACTGCTCCACAGAAAACCTAGCAGGTGTAGGGAGAAAAGGCAAAGAGCAGATCAGCATAGGGGGCTGAAGTGAACACAGGTCTGGGGACATTCTCCTTTATTCTGAACAAGAAAACCTCAGATGGCCAGTGATTCATCAGATCAGGGCTGAATAATTACAGAGGAGGAAGGTACCATATGAAAGAAAGTGGCATCTTTTTGAGCCTTAAGAATAATATTTTCTTTTGTTGTTGTTGTTGTTTTTGTTTGCTAGGTTTTGGGGTTTTTTTTTGTTTGTTTTGTGTGTTTTGTTTGGCTTGTTTTATTGTTTGTTTGATTTTGTGTTGTTTTTTAAATTGGACATATTTTTAGGTTTACACTGAGAAAAAAAACACATCTCCAACAGCCCAAATGACTTTGACCTTGCAGCCTTACACTCAAGTTGTTGATCCACTACCAGCATTTTTTAAAATATCTCAATCGACTAGAATGTGAAATTGCCTTTGTCCTTTAAAACAATTTTGAACAAAGCATACCTGCTGTGATTACTCATCTGCAGACTTTCAAATACAAATATCTGAACCAATTTCAAACATTTTTAGCTTTTTAAGTAGTAAAAGAATCCACTTTACATGCAGCCCTTCAGTTTTTAAATGAAGCTGTTTAAAAACTTCTATGCTGTGGATAATCACACCTTTATAACTTAAAAAAGAAAGAAAGAAAGAAAAAAAAACACTTTACAACTCACAGTCCAGCCATCTGCATTGTTTTGCTTGTTTGGCCAAACTACTAAGATAACTACAAGCATCCTGTGAAACTTCAGGTCAATCTCACTGGAAATAGCTGGTTTATAGAGGTTGTAGTACAGGGTCTAAAACAAGCAGCTTTATTCAGCTTTCGGGGAAATGTTGAAAATGTCAAAAAATTTTCTGATTTAAAAAGAAACAAAGTTTGGACTTTAAAAAGTGCTCTCATTATATGAAAGGTCTAAATATTGAGCAAAGTATGAATTGTTTTGTATTTTTGTTGCAAATTGAAGTGTCAGCGTATCTCAAGCAAAACCACTTCTAGTTAAACCAGAGTTGTAAATGCAAATACACAGATATTTTGCAGGAAACAGCAGAAAACTTTTTCACAGGGATAGTTATTTTTCCAAATAACTTCTTCAAAATGCCTGAAACAGCTCTGTTTAGGAATTGAGGAGAGGAACAGAGAAAGGGGCACACAACCATGTAAACAATCAATAAATGTCATTAAATTAACTCATGACAGTATTAATTAACCTTCATATCACCAGAAGACACCCAAAAGGTTTGGGGTCAAATTAGTTTTCCCGTGCTGTAGCAGCTTCAGCACATCAGCAGCAGGAGGACTTGCAGGTGTCTGACTACCCTGCTCTCCATCCACATCACTCCTGCAGTAGGGACTGCCTAGATAAAGAAGTTTGTGTCTTGTGCACGGGTGGAGCTTTCCCAAGAGAGATGATGAGCTAATCAAATGTCAATGAAAAGATAGCTTCTCTACCTCCTGCTCTATTCCTAGCTTTGAGGCCAATTCTTCTGGGTCTGGATCTGACTTTCTAGCTCACTTGCAGGCAGGCAAGCAGCTACATTATGGCCAGATGAGCATGGAGCTGTTTGGTAACAGATATTGCAGAGGCAGTTCAGACCTCGCACTGAGATGCTAATCTACTTTACCCTGACCAACATGGTCAGCTGAATCATATTTACTTCTGACAGTGGCACTGAGCTACCTAAGTGAGCAAGAGCACCCTTGACACTCCAGAGCCTATGGTCTTCTCCAGAGCTGTTGATAGGCATAAACATTTTGCCAGAAAGACTCTTGAACAAAAGTAGTGAGAAATGAAGAGTACGATGACTACCTTGAGTTCATTTAGGCATGCAAGCTGCACACTCAAATACATGTGATGGGGAAAAAAACAATCACCTTGGCACAGTCTTAGAGCCATGACAAAATCAATATGTGTAGCTTCTCCCAAGACCAAGGTCTAAGAAGCATGGTATGTGCCAGCTTCCCTACATTCCTGCTGAACTTTTCAGTGCTCATCCTACAAAACATGAGGTGAAGAAAATGTAGTATTGGGAAGAAGGTTTTTTCTATCTGCCCTTTCCCCACTGGCTGGGGTTAACAGGTATGTCAGCATGTCTCTGACTGCAGAAGAGAGGGCAGCAGTAGTGAGGTCTGGGCATACATCAGCCTTCAAGAATTTCTTGCCCCCACTCTGCAATTCCATTTTCAGTTACAGGCACTGCATTTGCCCACCTGAATGGCAGCTCCTTGCTCAGCAGAGAGAGCCCATACTGAGAACTACGCTGTCCTGTGATTACAAGGTAGGAAGAAAACAGCAAAGGTGATGTGAGCTGGGGAGCTTGGAGCTGTTGTGTTTCCCAGGGAGACGGGAGAAAAACTGCTTTAAAATGTCTCCAGGTGCCTGGAAAATGCTATAGATAACCACATAAAAGAGACCAGTTTGCTGTTCATACTAAATAAAAGAGTAATTAAATGTTTTTTTGTACAGTGGCTGTTTAAACAACTGAGGCCCGTAACATGGCTGAGAGGTGGCTGCAGGCAGAGATGGGACACTAATTGTTAGCAGCACTTGTGTATGTCTGTGTCAGGCAGAGAGATCCCGCAGCAGAGGAGGTGACAGTGGCAAGGAACATGTCCTGCGGCACAAACTGACACCACAGTTTTTTGGCATGGGATTCTCCAGACATAAAACTGCAAGGGGGAAGAGCTACTGTGGTTTCCTCCCATTGCATTTGCAAAAGAAAAATCAGTCTCTGAATAAAGAGGGATATCTGGTACAAACATGCTGGGGAACCAATTTTTCCTCCTGACAAAACCTGGATAAAGGCAGAACCCCAAGTTCTGCTTATCCACTCAAAATACTTGTCAAACCTCTTGTCAGGGACAGGCTGTGCACAGGAATTGCATTTTTGGCCATATTTTAGCTCTGCTGACAATGTATTTATTTACATCCAAAAGAAAAATTAGGTTTTTGGAAGAGTTTAGCACTTTCTCCTGCCCTGCAGTGATCCCATCTTCTGATGATCTAGCTGCAGATTTTGTGATCTAAAGCATTTGAGAAATGCTGGTCCTGGCAGTGACAGCAAACCAAGCTGGAAATAGGAAGATGTGCCCCCTTGTGGAGTATTTTGATGCAAGCACCAAGGAAAAAAAAATAAAAATAAAAAAGAAGAAACAAAAGTTTGTTTTTATCCATGTTCCACCAGAATAATTGCAGGGGAAATTGCTATACAAGAGAACTTGCACACTGAAAATGTATACCCCCACACGGTCAATACAAAAATATTTTCCATTTTAATCTAAAAAAGAATCAATATGAATTCAAAAACAAATAAGCAGCACAGAGAGTTGCTGGGAGCATGTCCTTGGTGAAGTGAAAGCAGGGAAAAAAGAACTTGGAAGTGCTCAGTCCCATGTATGTCTGAAACTTTTTTTTTTACTACTTTGGCTCTTTTCACCAAGGATGAAAAACTTCCCTTAAAAACTGAGAAGAAAACCAGCAAAGCTCATCAGAAGATATACACAGAATGAAAAATACAGCCTGGGAAAACAGACCTCGAGACAGAAAAATCTTCCCAAACCATGCCACAGCCCCATCACAAGCAAACCTCTCTGAGGGGTTGAAACAACTCCTCCTAGGCAGAAGGTATCCAGCAGCCTGAAGTTGGCCTTTTGGGAACATGGGACTGGGGAAAAGCTAAAATTAGGGCTTGCTTGAGAAAGAGACAGTCATTGGCAGCAAGTCCAGAGTGTGTCCAGGCTTTGGGAAAGGATACGAGGTAACAAGAGAGGGCTTGTCACTGTGCTGAGAGAAGCAAAAAAGGATGAACACCTCCATCCTCTTTCCATGGAAAAGAACAACCACAAGTTAAGATGTCCTGCCCTGGATGTACACTGTCCTCTAAGTGTAGTGAATTTATTAATCAGAGAGCACTGGAAAATGTTCCCTTTGTTTTGTGCAAAGGGAGCTGGGGAAACAGGCAGCCAAGCCCTGTGGCCAGCCATGTGGCACGGGGGACAGCCTGTGGGCACACAGCTCAGCCAGCAGGACCCACATTCACTCCATAGCTCCAAGAGCAGTAAATCACTCCTGGGAAAAGCCAGGGCAGGCTCCAGAGGGATGGCATTCCAGCCAGGGAAAGTGCCAATAGGGCAGGCCAGGCTCTCCCCTGCCAGGACATGGGCAAGTGGGAATCTTCATGGTCAAGAGGGACAGTCTCCCCTTATCCTACAACTAATCAGTAGCCCTGCAAGTAAACCAGTGAAGTGTTTAGTAATAGCACTGGGTTTATGCTTTTGACCACTGCCTTGGCCCCATGAGCCGAGTGTTGGTGTAGTTCCCTCTCAGAGAGCTCAGAGGAGAGTTTCCTCTGCCCACGGGTGCCCCGAGGTGCTCTGCTCCAGGTTTCCATGATCAACCCGGCTGCGTTACCGATGCCTGGGAGTGAAGAAGCAGCTGTACCAACTCCGGCTGGCTCCGCTCTGCCCCTCTGAGGAGCGGTCGGCAATTAAAGCTGCCGCACAATGCGGCAGCGTGAACCATCACTGCTAATTGCCAATGCGAACGATCCGGTGTGCAGGCAGGGGGAAGGGGAGGCTCTGCTTTAGGTGAATCCTCCACTTTAGAGACAGCAGCACTGCCTAGGATCATAGGAAAAATTACTGGGCGGACCCTAGGGCAAGGTGAGTAGGCTTCAGGAGAGGTACATGAGGGAATGAGATAGCTTTCCCAGGGCTGACCAGCTCCTCATAACAAATAGTAGGGAGAAATCTGCTGTTGCAGAGCTACACCTGTTCGCAAGCAGTCTCTTTGTTCACCAGGGCAGGATTACCCCGATACGGATTTAGATGCAGTTGAGATTTCCACAGTTCATCACTGCCAACTAGAGAGGTGTCTGACATGGCAGAAGGATCCCGCTTCACCTGCTGATGAATGTGCATGTGGCAAAGCGGGAGCCTGCATGCTTTGGAAAGAGTGAGACTCATTGATCGGGGCTGGTTTAGTGGCAGAAAGGGGAGCCTGGATCGCGTGCAGCCGCTCCTGCTCTGAGCAGGGGAAAAAGTGCAGCCAGAGAAATGTGCCAGATGCGTATGGGTTTTACACACCCGCTTCTGTTTTACTGAAGGCTGAAATAATCTCCGGCTATGACAGAAGCAAGCGCGCAGGGTCTGACATGCCTGTGATTTGCGAGGCAGCGCACCCCGTACCCGTGCCCCTCAACATTAACATGAGCTGACAATGGTAGAGGCCTGGGCTCACATGACTTTAATCAGTGCTGCCCTAAGCCATCAGAATCACATTAATTATTTCAGGGCTTTCTTTTTGGATGAACAGAGAGCTCGTATTAAAAGCAGGAGCCTTCTGCTCAGCCCCTTCAGAAACCTCTTGCCCAGGTCTGCAGAGAGGTGGGCTGCATCCAGCTGCAGTTATTGGCACCCATCAGGGACTGTCAGTGAAGTTTTGCATCGTGTTAAAAGACAGCAGAGACCTCACTCACTCTGCCTCCCCAAAGCTGCTGGGAGAGAACTCCCTTTCTCCCCTTCCTCTCAACAGAAAACTGGCAAGTTTCAGGCTTTAAGTATTCAAATTCCTTTAAAAATAAAACATTTCTTTTTGTTGCATACAAACAGCACATTAATTTCTTCCAGTATCTTGCATGGAGCCTTAAGGATACTTTAGATCACAGCTTCCATGCTTTTAGCTAACATGTCATCCAGGTAACACCTTTATAAGGAAACAGGCTCAGAAGGAGTGAGAAAATATGGTTTTGTTGTTTGGGATTTTTAAAAAAAAAACAAAACCAAAGGACTCTCACACCTACAGCACAATCCTGTTCCTTTGGACAGTTAACTGTATTCCCTGGGAACCACAATCATGCTCTGTTCATGCTTTGTCTGTCTCAACAAGGTGCATGCTTTCCCATTCTGTTAATAATTCAGCCAAAGGTACTCAAGAAAACTCATGGAGTTAATGGAAAAGGTTGGTTCCTAGGAGTACCCACCAGGAATTGCTATCTGGCAAGAAGGTGGAGCCTCTCATCTTTCCAAAAGGAAACAATAGCTTTTTTTTTTTTTTTTTTTTTTTTGTAAGTTAAAAGACAGAGAAGCTCATCTGTCAGGGAAGAGGATTTGTAAACCTCAGGTTTTAATTGCAAACAAGTCCCCCTTCCGCACTGCATTGCTCTTTCATCTCCCCATGCAGCAAGAGCCGTGCAAGGTAATCATGGTTGCAACAGAAAGACAACTTAAAACAATCGAGACCCACAAAGAAAACAAGCCCAACTCGTGCCTTTCTCCTTCACAGCAGACAGACAGACAAAGATAGTAGCTGAAAAGTGCTTACCGACTTTGGGCTCTTCTTTGGGACCGGCAGTCCTGAAAAATGGCAACAAGGGAAAAATAAACATTAGCATCTAAACGTTACCTTCCCTACAAGAAAAATCCCTAGGTGTATCATCCGAATGTAGCCATCTGCAGAGTTATGTCAGCTTTCGCTCTCGCATCGGAGTTACCAGTCTGTTCATATCGAATCAAAGCAAAGGGAGAGGGAGAGCGAGCGGGAGATGGGAGCGGGGGGAGAGCTCTATCTGCATTAGCTATGCTGACTTGTGCTGCAGCAGCCGGGAGGCTGGGAGAGAAACCCACAGCCCTCAGCGCCCGCCGAAACCCAGCGCCTGGGCAGAATCTCAAATGCTCCCCTGGATTACGGGAGACTTAGCTTACAATTAAGCCGAGGCTATTTCCTCTTCACGCGATCGGCTCGGTGATTTTATCGGACCAATCGCAGCCTCGCAGGGGAAACAGGTTGATTTTTTAAAAAGTATTTCTCTAGAAATCCAATTTGGAAAGGAGAATGTGCTCTGACTTGAGCCAGGAGGCACAGGCTGGGCAAAGGAAAACAAAAGCATGAGGAGGGATAAGCTTTTATCCCTAAAAACATTAATATTGCTGAGAAAACACACATTTTCCTTCCTGCCCATCCCAAGTGTAAATCTTTGAATGCAGAGATTTTATCTGTTAGTCACAATTTCAGAGAGCTGTGGCTTGAAAGCAGCACTGCAAATGTCCTGACCCTTGGAGGGATGCTAGGGAGCCTGAAGCAGGGGGTTACACAGGTTGCAGTCAATGCAAAGGAAGAAACAACTGGGAGGGGGGCACAAGAGAAGGCTTTTTCAAGGACACTTTTGCATTTTGGAATAGCCTCTTGCTTACTGTGTGATGAGCAAGAGAACTCAAGTGGGATAGCTATCGACAACTTCCACATACAGCCCAATTCTCTGCAGCAAAAAGAGACATTTGGCAGGGGTATTTACCTACGTGGCAGGAAAGGCTCTTTCTGGGTATTTTGCAAACACCTATCTTTTGATCCCCTGTTGGGGAACTCTCCATATTTTGCTCTGAGAGACACTCCGGAAAAGAAACACAAACCAAACTAGAAGATTACCCTCAACATTAAGCACTCAGAAATTCAGATGTTTGAAATCTGCTTTTGTCTTTAGCATGTGA
The DNA here is from genome assembly GCA_013401355.1 of Ceyx cyanopectus. NCBI lineage: Eukaryota > Metazoa > Chordata > Aves > Coraciiformes > Alcedinidae > Ceyx > Ceyx cyanopectus. Next base: position 49,389 of record VYZU01020309.1, on the reverse strand, counting down.
TTTGTGTGACATTTATGCCGCATTATGTTTTCTACTTTATGCATTTTGTTTCTGCTAAAACCCATACCCTCGTCTTAACTTTTACACAGAGAATAAAATAAGTGTATTACAAATCTGTCTAGGAAGAAGCTCATTTTAAGGTAATTTGAGACATGTTTGTTCTGAATAGGAAAGATCCACAATTAAAAATGATAAACGGAGCTCACTTTGCTTCCTGCTCACAGAATGGGGTGCAAAATGTAATGAGCATTTTAAACAGAATATTTTCAGCTTTTGAGGAATAACTGTACTATGCATATTACTCTGATGCATTCTCAGCCTATAGCTGATACCACACCCCCCCCGCCCCAGGCACTGATTGATTGAGGGACAATGAAACATCAAAACTGTTTGAACTAAATAATCAAGACGGCAGCTTCATTTCTGCTGACGGTGACTGTGTTTGTATAATACACTTAAAGAGGAAAGCACTAATAATGTTCATGGCAAGTCACATTTTTAACAGGCATCATTTATCACAGAGATAAACACACAGATAGAGATTCTCCCCCCTCTCTCTCCTCTTCCACATGCATGCACACACATTTACTCTCCCTTTCCAAGAGATGCTCTTTCCTATTAAATCAATAGGTAGAACAGATCCCCATGCATGCACACACCCTTAACAGACCAACATGAGTCAGAAAAGGTATTACAGCAATTTAAATGTTCATCACAAAAAAAACACAAAAAAAACAGAGGTGCAGCTGGGCTTGGTTCAAACTGTATCAAAATTCAGTTTATTACATCACAAGCATGAAAAGTCCAAATTTACTAAGTATGAACTACTGAACAAACCTTTCCTTCAAAGTTTGTCAACAATTTTGGCTGTTCCAATCCAAAAGAGATGGAAAATGGTTGAAAAATAATGGAAAACACACCAAGGCCATTGTTTCGTGGGTCCTTCAGAGGCTGACAAATCTTACAGTGTCACTGCTCTGTGCCAGACTTCGCTGCAGAACAAGCAGTACTTGACTTTTGACCAAAATGTGACTGCAGAATATGTTAAGAAACGTTGGTAGCTTTTCATGGGACAAGCTTACAGCCAGGGGAATGACTGCCCTGTACATTTCCCTGTAAAAATGTTACTTATTCATCTAATTAGGGTCTCATTTTAAAAACCCAGTTTTTGACACAGCAGGCCAAACAAGCAAACGATCGGTATCATTTGTAGTTATCATGCTCAAATGATGGAATGAATACAGTATTTAACAGTGATGAACATGAAGCACTTGAGTAACCCCCAAATCCTAAAAGCATCATCAGTGAGAAAACAGAGTTTTATCAAAAAGCTTCTGGCAAAAACAGCTGCCCACACCTATGAGGTCAGGATGGTGACAACTATGAATTACAACATTCACCTTTTAATCACATTAACCATGACCCACCACTGCTCAGGCCACTGTTCATGCAATGCCTTGCATGGCATGGTCATCCTTTCAGCTGCTTCAGTCTTTTCTGAGGCCTTGCTGCAAGTTTTTCAGAGGTAAAAGGGCCAAGCATGGACTTAACATGTTGACACTATTTGCAATAGAATTGCTCTGTGATTTAATGCCTGTGGACATCTCTCACTAGTACT
>VYZU01020309.1:24411-47410 GCA_013401355.1 Ceyx cyanopectus | reverse complement strand
TATTTCCCGCCATCAAAACTCTCTTTAACTCACTCTCTATGCACATTTTCAATATTTATAAAACCTCCTCACTCTTTTCTACTTTTCTTTCTAACTGTTTCCTTTTTGTCCCCATGTACAGTTTCTGGATGCAACATGACCTTTAGGCTTTTGGAATTTTTTCAGCCGTATTCTCTTTTCAGTCATATTCCTCTTCACTCTGTTGTGTTAATCATTTTATTCTGCCTACCTTTTCCTATGGTTCATCCAACTCCAATCTCCTTCCTCTTCCTACTCCCTTGCTTTTGTCTTTAGCATGTGATTTGTGTGACATTTATGCCGCATTATGTTTTCTACTTTATGCATTTTGTTTCTGCTAAAACCCATACCCTCGTCTTAACTTTTACACAGAGAATAAAATAAGTGTATTACAAATCTGTCTAGGAAGAAGCTCATTTTAAGGTAATTTGAGACATGTTTGTTCTGAATAGGAAAGATCCACAATTAAAAATGATAAACGGAGCTCACTTTGCTTCCTGCTCACAGAATGGGGTGCAAAATGTAATGAGCATTTTAAACAGAATATTTTCAGCTTTTGAGGAATAACTGTACTATGCATATTACTCTGATGCATTCTCAGCCTATAGCTGATACCACACCCCCCCCGCCCCAGGCACTGATTGATTGAGGGACAATGAAACATCAAAACTGTTTGAACTAAATAATCAAGACGGCAGCTTCATTTCTGCTGACGGTGACTGTGTTTGTATAATACACTTAAAGAGGAAAGCACTAATAATGTTCATGGCAAGTCACATTTTTAACAGGCATCATTTATCACAGAGATAAACACACAGATAGAGATTCTCCCCCCTCTCTCTCCTCTTCCACATGCATGCACACACATTTACTCTCCCTTTCCAAGAGATGCTCTTTCCTATTAAATCAATAGGTAGAACAGATCCCCATGCATGCACACACCCTTAACAGACCAACATGAGTCAGAAAAGGTATTACAGCAATTTAAATGTTCATCACAAAAAAAACACAAAAAAAACAGAGGTGCAGCTGGGCTTGGTTCAAACTGTATCAAAATTCAGTTTATTACATCACAAGCATGAAAAGTCCAAATTTACTAAGTATGAACTACTGAACAAACCTTTCCTTCAAAGTTTGTCAACAATTTTGGCTGTTCCAATCCAAAAGAGATGGAAAATGGTTGAAAAATAATGGAAAACACACCAAGGCCATTGTTTCGTGGGTCCTTCAGAGGCTGACAAATCTTACAGTGTCACTGCTCTGTGCCAGACTTCGCTGCAGAACAAGCAGTACTTGACTTTTGACCAAAATGTGACTGCAGAATATGTTAAGAAACGTTGGTAGCTTTTCATGGGACAAGCTTACAGCCAGGGGAATGACTGCCCTGTACATTTCCCTGTAAAAATGTTACTTATTCATCTAATTAGGGTCTCATTTTAAAAACCCAGTTTTTGACACAGCAGGCCAAACAAGCAAACGATCGGTATCATTTGTAGTTATCATGCTCAAATGATGGAATGAATACAGTATTTAACAGTGATGAACATGAAGCACTTGAGTAACCCCCAAATCCTAAAAGCATCATCAGTGAGAAAACAGAGTTTTATCAAAAAGCTTCTGGCAAAAACAGCTGCCCACACCTATGAGGTCAGGATGGTGACAACTATGAATTACAACATTCACCTTTTAATCACATTAACCATGACCCACCACTGCTCAGGCCACTGTTCATGCAATGCCTTGCATGGCATGGTCATCCTTTCAGCTGCTTCAGTCTTTTCTGAGGCCTTGCTGCAAGTTTTTCAGAGGTAAAAGGGCCAAGCATGGACTTAACATGTTGACACTATTTGCAATAGAATTGCTCTGTGATTTAATGCCTGTGGACATCTCTCACTAGTACTTGAAAGGCATTGTCTAGTTTTCGGGCATTTGGAGGTGTAGATTAGGGATGGTGGAAGAGTCAGACAACCCAACAGGGCTGTTGTCATCATGGAGTTAACAGTGTTTTAAAACAAATGAGCACATCTGGTAAACAATGTCAATATGACCTAAACCCCCTTGAATGGGCTCATTGTAGCTACTTATTGAATGTGCCTGGAATTAAATTAATTAGAAGGCACAAATTACTCCCCTCTAAATAACAATGTAATAAAGCAACTGCTTAATGAAAAATATCAGTGATCAGTGAGCAATCCACAAGCACAAAAAAAGGGATTGTAATCAAAGTAAATTCACAGACTTGTCAGCAAGGCAAGAAAGGCTTCATACAAGGTTAGTCAAAAATGAGTCAGATGCAGGGATCTAAATTAAACTAATTATCACTGAGATTATTACATTTATCTTAACAAAAACCTCTCTTTTTTTCCTCTCCAGTACTCCCTAAAGCTCTATGTACAGCTGGCTGCATCCATCTGCTCAACTACGTTTTGTAACATAGGGGAAAAAATGCAAATCATTAAGCAAGTTTTGTACTATGACTTCAGCACTCAACACCATTACCCATCAGGAGCAGTATTTCTGTATTGTGTTTTGAGTGATGCAGCCCATGAAGTAAGGCCACAACTCAGCTTATTTCGTATTATTTGGTTAATATGCAATCTTGCGTGGTAATGTTTCTGGAGCTGGGAAGCTGTAAGTTTCCTAACCCTACTTGTGGTTAGTTCATGGAAATACCCACGGGCCAAGACTGTGACCCAAGTATTGTTGTTTCTAACATGCAATCTTCCTCAATTTCCACAGGAGCATCTTCCCAAATCTGTCATCTTTATGCAATCAAAGCAACATGGAAAGACTACAACACACAGCAAATTCTAGTTTACACGGCATTCACAGAAAACAAGGTGAATACAAATCCACACCATAGCCATAGACACATCAGGCCCTGTTCCACAGCCCTGTATTTCAGAGACAGTGGATTAAAATGATCTAAAGTTGAATCTTAAGGAAGACCCATCTCTAGCCACCAGTCATCCAGTCAACTGGTTATATGAAAGTCAACTGGCATAAACACTTCTCCATCTACCACCACCCAAAAAAAAAATCTTATTTCAATGGGAATTCAGCTGAAGCTGGAGCAACTGAGTACCATTTCAGTACCATTTTACCACTTTGCACAACCCATCTATAGGACAAAGGTGCTTAAAATGGCTAAGAGCCAGCCCAGAAGCCAAACTATCATTTATTGCTTTCAATATCTGTAGATATTGCTCAATATTTTTGGGAGTGTTTTTGCACATGAAGGAAAAGAACAGCTGTGTCTAGATCTTCACATGATCGCTTAACACTTCCACACTTCCATTCTGGACACCTTGTGTCCATATCCCACAGCAAAAAAAAAGGCCATGGGTGAGTCTAAGGAAAGGTCACCCATTTGGTTAAGCCTTCTGCAGCTCTGAATGCACAACAGATGAAAATTACTGGGAGATAAATAAAACTACAAAAAAAATAAAACAGGAACATTAATGCTAACCTGTGTCACAAGGTTAACATTTACAGAGAAAATGATCTTGCTTGAAAACCAAAACAAAACAAGCTTTCTAAATAGAGCTGCTTACACTGTGCTGAATAAAAACCCAAGAAAATAGACACTTTGAAAGATGAGGGGTAAAGTATTGGAGTCAGGGGGTACACAACCATATATCTGGCACTTCACATTGATTGCTGCTTTCTGTGTGCAAAACAAGGAACTTTAAATAATTAACGCTAATGGCCATTAGTGCTGCTGGGAGGGCAGGGGATGGAGGTTGGTAGCGACAAAGCAAACCCCTTGATTCCGTATAATCCATTGCCAAACAATTTCCAATAAAGGACAAATACTATCTCAAAAAGCTTGAGCGGGATCTTTTCCAAACAGGAGTAAGAACAAGAAAACATACCAGGAAAATGTGCAGCAAGAGAGGCAAACCTGCACATACATAAGGAGCACAATGAAGAAGAAAACCCCTACCTTGTCCCTGGCCCAACTTTTCTGTTCGTCGGTGTGATTTGCATAACAGGAGTGTCACTGCGCTAGCAAAAAAATTAGCTATGCAATACAAGCTTTAAGAGAGAGAATAATTTGCACTGCAGGAATACAGCCCTGCTATAAATCAAGGTTGGTAACTACCAAATACAGTGAAAAATGCCACGTTTCTAATGCTGATGCTAAGAAAGCAATGTTTTCAAGAGATCATCTCGGGCATTATGAACCCACTGGCAAAAACATAATGAGGCATAGTGCATTACTGTCATTAACAAGAATTTCAGTTCTAGATGCTCTAAAAGATGATAAACTGTATTAGCCTCAATTACTCATTTTGATCAGGATGCTTAACAATTCTTCATAATTGAAGTCTCAGTTATATTTTCAGTATCTCAAAACAGAATTTATTTTAGAAACAATAAATAAGATACAGGCTAATAAATGCTATTTAATTACTACTAAAATATCAATTTAACTATGTAGTAAGATACATATGGCAATGCCAGAAGAATAAGACAATAAGGAGATTGAGAATTAGTGTGACAATTTCCCATCTAATCTATGGCTGAAAGCATGTCAGCAGTCCTTACATTTTTATTTTGAAGCTCATTAAATGAAGTTTTTCCTAAGCTTGAGCTGTTGGAGTTACATGCTTAGATTAAAATATCTGTTAATATTTAAACAAATATATACACAGACATTAAAATTCTGAAACCTCATGAATTAGAAAAGGTAAAGAGCAGAACTGGAAAGTAAACCCCCATATTATTTTTACACAGATATGTGTGTATCTGCACACATATATTTTCTATAGATCTATTTTCATATACACAAGCATACATGTGTGGGTATGCATGAAGGTACCTACCCTTTTCCACAAGTCAAAAAAAATCCATTATTTGCAAGCTTTATTTCTAGAGCACATTTCAGAGTCATGCTATCATTTTGAAGACATCCAGTACCAAAGCCCCTCTCCTCAGATGGCTGTCCCATGGCATGGCCATGTGGGTACTGAAGGGCAGCAGCACCTCACCTGCCACATCCCTACCGTTACCATCTTGTGCACCCAGCCACAGAGCCCTGGCCTGCCCCAGCACCCTCAGCCAGCTGTATCATGTTCCTGAACCTCAGCCTCCTCTAACAAATCTGCCTGATCTACAAGACAACTTCTCAAGTCCAACTCACGGTACTTTGCAGGTCTTCTGGCACAACAGACACAGATTTAACAGGGTTTTAATGCTGGTATAGTCCTGATTGCTATCACAAAAGTTAAGTCTACCTGACCAAGAAAAAAACTCGATATGAAAATGAATAAACATAAAATCCCAGTGCAGAATGGGGGAAAAAGAATTAAATTCAGGCTACAGAAACATGAGGATAGATACTTAAATTTGTCTCAGAACAAACCCATTGACTAGTGCATTACAAAGCCATCCTTCTTCCTCAGTTTTGCCCACCTGGTATTGCGCTTTTAATGACTCTCCAAATGTATTTAATTACAGTGATAAACAAAGACCTTTCCTGGATTTCTGATACCTCATTAATTCTGTTATGCTAAAGCAGGGCAGCAGCCGCAGCACCAACCTGCACTGTGGCTGATAAAAACTCATCATTTACAAGTCCATGCACACCAAAATGCCTCACAGGAGGTATGTTAGGGGTGGCATAAAACCCTCCTTGCTGCACAGCTCCAAGTCTGCTCTATTTCCTGCTGTGCAAATCCCGATGAAGTTGTGGGAGGCACATCTCCAGCTAAATCTGCCTTATCTAATGCATAGTATTAGGTTCTGCTGTGCCACCTTGTGTTACATCACATCACATTTGATATAAAACAACACTGTGTGGGTTTGAGTTGCTCCACTTATACCACTTCAGCATTTAATACCAAATCCAAATCAAAACATGGGGGGGGGGGGGAGGGGGGGAAGAAAAGGCTACTTTCAAAACATCAAGATAGGGAGAAAAAAAGGCTTCAGAAAGAATTTCAGGGCTCTCATCTTTCATTTGCTAAGCAACCTCCTGTTTTGTTCTCATCTAAGAGCCTACTGCTTTCTGCGAGATAAGGTGGTTCATGCAATAAAACTTCCTGATGGGAAGATTTCAGATATATTTTTTTTCTTCTAGCATTCAGCAAATGCTTTGGTTTTCTTACTGATTCTAAAGCAGATCTGGATTCCCTGCCACAGAAAGGCAGCCATGCGCATAACGTGCACACCACCACTGTTGTGCTGCCAGCACGCAAGATTACACAAAACTGACATTATTTCGTTACTTCAAGTATGTTAATTGTTCACCTTCTTAATAAGTAAAGTACAGGTTTCCTCCTGGCCTTAAAGCACGCTTCCTGAAAGCTCTTAAAACTTGAGGGACTTAGCCCTTGAAATGAATGCAAAATGTGTAACAAAATGCCAAGCAATGAGTCAGCAGCTGTTCTAGCCTATTTCACCCTTCCAAGCAACAATGGGGCTCAGATGACACATATATCTGGGGGACACAAGCTATGGTATAGATAGGCCACACTGCCATAAAATGCAGGGCAACTGATGCAAAACTAACGCTGACCCAAAAAGCAGATTTCACAGACATCCCTTCATTTGCTTACTCATTCCTAGAAGAGAGTCAGTGCAAATGGAGTTAATGAAGGGTAGTTGAGGGGAAAACACTTGTGCCTCAAATGACAAACAGATTAGTGTCAGCACTTCCTATGTATCACACCAGCAAGAGCTGGAAATTCTGCAGGCAATTAAAATGTTCACATATCAGTGATGTCAATTCTCCTTCATTATCAGAACTATAATATTATGAAGCTATTGTTTTAGAATCAGGTGTTCATATGACAGTGTGCTTTATTTGGAGTTTCTTAGACTTCCAGGATTTAGAAAAGGCATTAGGATATGAATACTAGAGGTATGGGGAAAAAAAAAAAAAAAAGACAGAAAGAACTCCAGTGTGGTATTTTTATATCTAGAATTTTGGGAGCTTAATGTAGGATTTTTAAACACTTGGGCTTTTTTGAGGTTGATATTTGAGTTTCTCACTCTTTCAGCTGAATGTCTTGCATTGAAAAACTCCAGCACGACCTGGTAATGCTAATTAATTAGTTCCTGCAAATGCACTATTTGTATGAACATTAGTAACGCACATCAAACTATTTGGTGTCTGAACAAGCCAGCGACAATTACTCTTTGTAGCTGCAGGCATTTGTAGTCATCCAAAACCTTGGTGAAACCCTGCTGCCTCCTGGAGTCTAATGGAAGCCCTGCCATGGACTTCAGCAACACCAACACTTCTCCCTTTATGTTTTTGGTAAGCAGAACTATCCCAAACCTTGCAAATTCAGATAATCAAAGACAGCTAATGTCACTAAGATTAACACCTGTAAAGCTCTTTGAAGCAGAAAAACACTGTGTAATCCCCAAATATTACATTATTTATAAGACGACCTGATTTTAAATGTTAAGTTAGGCTTATTTTTATCACAAAGCGAAAACAAGTTCCTGCTAGCTTGCTTTACAAAACCAATTACCAGTGATCAGTCCATGGTGCTGCATAACAATACCCAGCATTGCCCCAAAAAGGCGTATCTAACATTCCAGAGCTGTTTACAGGAAAATTAACTTGCACAGTAGATTGAAATACATGCACATAAGCAATTCTAATAAGGGGTATGAACTTCAAACTTCTTATTAAAAAATATCAAAATGTGTAACATTTCCTTTATTTCATCTTTTCCTGACTTCAAGTGATTTTTTTGTATCTGCTCCTTGATATACTAGTCCCTAATCAGAGTAAGACTGTAAGAGAATAGTAAATGTGACATCAAACTTGCTTTAAAGTCTCATCAGCTTTTTTTGGCCTTGTTAGAATATAACTCTGCTTATTTCAGAGAGAAGAGAATAACAAGAGTGGCTTGGTGGTTTGGGGAGGGGGAGAAAAAAAAAAAAAAAAAGCAGCTACTCCAAAGGAAAGGTTCCCCTAGACCTGCTCCTGCTCTGCACATAAGTCATAAGTTTTAGCAATTTCTATTTTATGAGGATTGTCTATTTTCAGGAAACGGAAAAGTAACATTGCACAACATTTAAAAAACATTTCATTTCTAATGCAGTTTGTAGACCAATGCTAAACGTTACTAATCTGATTTCCTTCTTCCTATGCAGACCTCTATAAATGAAACTAACAAAAATAAGAGGAAACAACTGAGCACAGGTTTTAAATGCTAAATGAGAGTCCCAATTTAATCAGGAAATCCATAACTCTGGAACTACAAAGTAATGAACTTGAAGAATTTGCCCATGGACATATATGTCTTTAGGCACACTATGATTCTGACTTTTTAAATGTAGCTTACTAAACTATGAGCTATCAAAAGTATATCCCCACCTGTTATTTCTGCAAGGCATTATTTGTACTGTAGCAGGTACATTTCAGTGTATAGCTCAAAATATCCTATATTGAGTGACAAACTGCTGAGAGATTCAACAAATGAGTTTGATGAGAGATACCTGAATAGAAGCTATCGGGAGCTTTGGTAGCTGGTGGTGGTTGGCAGAAGGTAAGGAAAAAAAGAGGTGATTTGGAATGGGATTTTCAAAAAATGTAGAGGTCAGCTGAGCACACCCGATGGCAGAGAGGAATTAGATCTGCTCCTGCTCCAGGTGAGAGAAGCAGCTGCCACAGTGTGGTCGACTAGGGAGTGGAGTAAGAAAACCCAACCATGGGTGGGATGCAGGATGATTGGTACCAGCAGCTCTGTGCTCAGCAAGATGGGGTTCAGGGGGGTGCTACAGATCCAAACATAGGACAAAGACCTCAGTATAATGCTTTGCTCCCTCTGTGTTAGGAACTGAAAACACTGCTGGAAATCGTGAACTTTTCTTCCCTTTCCAGAAGCTTTGGCAGAGGCAAATAGGCACTGTGGTAACGGTCAGATCATTCCCAAGTTTTTGTCCTAAATGCAGTTTGAACTCACTATTTTTTTCTCTAATTCAGCAGCTGCTAAGACAGTTTGAAATTTTCTGGCAACTAGACACTTAAGTGGCATGACTTTCAACTCGCTCTTCACTGCAAGCCTAAAGGGCAAACAGAAGTGAGTGGCTTGTTCAAAAGAGTTCAAGTCTGCACTGAATAGCTGATTGCAGCTCTAATTACCATGGTTTTACATCATTAGGGATAGCAACTGAAAAGAAGCTCTAATTCCAACACTGAGAGGTACTGCTTTTTGTTGTTGTTTGGCTCTCAACGCTAAATGATCCATTTCCAACAATTCTGGTAAAGACAGGAAAGGAAAATGACACTTCCATGGGGAAGAGGATCTCAATAAAACAAGTGCAAAACCAGTATTTTCATTTGTACAGTTCAGACTGATAGGTGTTTGTGGTGGGGCAGAAAGGATGGAGGAGTGAGATGTCCTCTGAAACCTGCAGCTGTAACAGATTTCACTCAGCTCAGATACTTAATGCCAGTGCTACTGCTCATTTATGCCTGAGCATTGTATTTTGACACTGTAGATCTCAAAGAGCAATCTGATTTCAATTATACTGTTATAATGTGCTTGCAATTATAAGCTGTTATAATTCTATGATTGTAAAGTTTTACCACTGTGTCTAAAGGATCTTCTAACTCTCCCTACCCTGGCTGGGGGGAGCCTGAAGCTGCATCAAACAGCATAAAGAAATAGGCACATAGCTTTATATTACTACACAATGTTTCAGTGGCATGGACACAAGATTAAAGAGATGTCCTTTTATTTTAGGCTACAGAAAGAGCCTTGAAGTCCAGGGCAGTTGACTGCAGAAGGCATTTTCAGCCCAAGAAGGAGGAAGGTGCTTCTCTCTGTGGGAAGTGTCAGAGGTTACTAATCCTCAAATGCCAAGAGCATCACCAGAACAGCAAGGGGAGGTCCATTTAGCTAAGGAGACTTAATAGGTTTATTGCTTTAGAGTTTTGTAATTTTGTTCCATTGCTGTGAATCTTTGTTGTAGTTATATGTATCATGTATACATACATGAAGAGCAGACTGACACAAACCTCTCCACACTCCCACCCAACTCATTGCTCACCACAAACACCTTTCGTCGAATTGAATCCTGAACAAGGAATTTACTATGGACTTTGCTTTTACACAGAGGTAAGACTCAGGTGTCCAGATGGGCATTTAGACAGGTAGATGTTGCATTAGTTTTTCATCCATAAAATGCATTTAGTTTTGAAGCTCTAGCATGTGTATCATATATTTTTCAGATGACGGATTTCCATTCCCCATTTAATGTGAATTTGGCAATAGGGAATGTTATTAGAAACTCTCCCGATTTGCACATGACATCTGAGTGACATTTCACCTCCATGCTTTTACTTTGATCTGGAGCAAAGTGGGAACACATCTTCAAGGGGATTACAGAGATCAGGCTCAAGGTTTATTCTATTTTCAACCTTCCGGTGAATAAAGATGCTAGTGAGCACTAACTGTGAAAGCTCTGAATGGAAACAGTGTGTTCAAAAAAACTGCTCAGCTTAAGTCTTGTAATTGAACACAAACTAATCAATATTTTTTGATTATATATATTAAAAAAGAAAAAAAAAGGAAAAAAAAAATAAAAGAAAAAATAAAATCCTCTTTAATCTGAGGTCATTCCCAAAATACATCATTAAGATGTACAAATGTTCTCACTGAAACAAATGTTAGTGACTCCAAAAAATGCAGTACAGTAGTTTTGCAGAATAACTCGCTCTGAAACAGCCCCCCACCGGTCCCAGCACAGATACAGCTCCCAGAATAAAAGTCACTTGGGAAGCCAGGAAATTATTCTGACAAAATGTTGCTTTTATTATGAATAGAATCTGTGCAGAATGGAGAGGTATCTGAAAATTGCTTATTTCAGTCAATTACTATGCGTAGACAAGACTTCAATGACAAATGGATTTCAAGTGGCAAATATTATTACCTTCTTTCTTTGCCTTTTTTTNTTACCATGGTTTTACATCATTAGGGATAGCAACTGAAAAGAAGCTCTAATTCCAACACTGAGAGGTACTGCTTTTTGTTGTTGTTTGGCTCTCAACGCTAAATGATCCATTTCCAACAATTCTGGTAAAGACAGGAAAGGAAAATGACACTTCCATGGGGAAGAGGATCTCAATAAAACAAGTGCAAAACCAGTATTTTCATTTGTACAGTTCAGACTGATAGGTGTTTGTGGTGGGGCAGAAAGGATGGAGGAGTGAGATGTCCTCTGAAACCTGCAGCTGTAACAGATTTCACTCAGCTCAGATACTTAATGCCAGTGCTACTGCTCATTTATGCCTGAGCATTGTATTTTGACACTGTAGATCTCAAAGAGCAATCTGATTTCAATTATACTGTTATAATGTGCTTGCAATTATAAGCTGTTATAATTCTATGATTGTAAAGTTTTACCACTGTGTCTAAAGGATCTTCTAACTCTCCCTACCCTGGCTGGGGGGAGCCTGAAGCTGCATCAAACAGCATAAAGAAATAGGCACATAGCTTTATATTACTACACAATGTTTCAGTGGCATGGACACAAGATTAAAGAGATGTCCTTTTATTTTAGGCTACAGAAAGAGCCTTGAAGTCCAGGGCAGTTGACTGCAGAAGGCATTTTCAGCCCAAGAAGGAGGAAGGTGCTTCTCTCTGTGGGAAGTGTCAGAGGTTACTAATCCTCAAATGCCAAGAGCATCACCAGAACAGCAAGGGGAGGTCCATTTAGCTAAGGAGACTTAATAGGTTTATTGCTTTAGAGTTTTGTAATTTTGTTCCATTGCTGTGAATCTTTGTTGTAGTTATATGTATCATGTATACATACATGAAGAGCAGACTGACACAAACCTCTCCACACTCCCACCCAACTCATTGCTCACCACAAACACCTTTCGTCGAATTGAATCCTGAACAAGGAATTTACTATGGACTTTGCTTTTACACAGAGGTAAGACTCAGGTGTCCAGATGGGCATTTAGACAGGTAGATGTTGCATTAGTTTTTCATCCATAAAATGCATTTAGTTTTGAAGCTCTAGCATGTGTATCATATATTTTTCAGATGACGGATTTCCATTCCCCATTTAATGTGAATTTGGCAATAGGGAATGTTATTAGAAACTCTCCCGATTTGCACATGACATCTGAGTGACATTTCACCTCCATGCTTTTACTTTGATCTGGAGCAAAGTGGGAACACATCTTCAAGGGGATTACAGAGATCAGGCTCAAGGTTTATTCTATTTTCAACCTTCCGGTGAATAAAGATGCTAGTGAGCACTAACTGTGAAAGCTCTGAATGGAAACAGTGTGTTCAAAAAAACTGCTCAGCTTAAGTCTTGTAATTGAACACAAACTAATCAATATTTTTTGATTATATATATTAAAAAAGAAAAAAAAAGGAAAAAAAAAATAAAAGAAAAAATAAAATCCTCTTTAATCTGAGGTCATTCCCAAAATACATCATTAAGATGTACAAATGTTCTCACTGAAACAAATGTTAGTGACTCCAAAAAATGCAGTACAGTAGTTTTGCAGAATAACTCGCTCTGAAACAGCCCCCCACCGGTCCCAGCACAGATACAGCTCCCAGAATAAAAGTCACTTGGGAAGCCAGGAAATTATTCTGACAAAATGTTGCTTTTATTATGAATAGAATCTGTGCAGAATGGAGAGGTATCTGAAAATTGCTTATTTCAGTCAATTACTATGCGTAGACAAGACTTCAATGACAAATGGATTTCAAGTGGCAAATATTATTACCTTCTTTCTTTGCCTTTTTTTTTTTTTTTTTGAGAAAAGTACTTTATGTACTTGGTAGGTACAAGGTTAAAAGAGCCTTTTCAGCTACAAATATTCAAAATAAAGGTGTGCTTTTCATAGCCTTATTAACAATAATTCTTTAAAATAACTGAAATGTGCAATCCCATTGTGCAGTGCAGGGACAAGAACATATGCCTAATCCTTCATTTTATAACCAGCAGCATTGGTTTACTTTCAGCTACACAACCCCTTAACAGTCCTGCTGGGTTATCAAGCATCTCCTATGCTGTTGCAGGCACCATGTCATAACCCTTTCAAATGTGCTGAGCTTCCCCTTCAGACAGCAAAGCCTTTATGCCTCCTCCAGTTTGACTTACAGGCTCTAATAGCTAGGACTTTCTTTTTATTTCCAGTTTGAATTACTCATGGCTGAAAAAACTCAGTTGTTCTTCAGCCAACCATTTAGTTTACATGTCTCCTCTCTCTCCTACCTAATAGTTAAAGAGACAATACTTTTGTCTACTTTGTCCCTGCACTTTGCTAAGCAAAAGCAACTTTTTCTGACGTGCTCTTCTATGCAGCCCAATTAGCAGCTCAGCACCCTGCCTCCACTTGGAGTTCATCCTTTCTGAACCCCTCAAGTGCTAATGTCCAAAGTCAGTGAGTTATATCCAGCACTGTATATAGGTGAAACAGGAGAACAAGAAGAAGAATATAATGAAGCCCTAGAGAGGGGAGGAAGAAGGGGAAAATAAAAAATTAAGTCAGAACATAGATAAGGCAAGTTTTCTTATGGAACCTCTGGAAAGCAAAATCTCAGTAACCTGACATTGTCCCTCTCTTGATATATTTATCCCCCTGCTCCAATCTTGTATGAGTCCTGTGAACGATTTTCAGCTGACACGTGAGCAGCTGAGCACAGAGAGGGGGCATTTCAGCTTCATCCTTCCTGAAATCATCCTTCTGTTCCTCATTCAAAGGCAGCAGCAGGACTTGCCCACTCCCATAAGCCAGTGCTTCAGCTGAATACACTTTACAGTAAATATTTTAAAGGCTGCTCTCTGTGGCTGTGGGTTTGCATTTTAACAATTAAACCTCGTTGTTGGGAGTGCACCAGTAGCTTGGAGCAGGCAGAGCTTTTCCCATGTATTACACATCTCTGAAATTTTTCTGCCTGATTAGTAATCACTTCTGACAAATCCTTTCGACAGCTATGAACACCAGCCTTAGTGTTGCAAGGATGCTTCATGCAAAGCCTGACTGAATGCAAATGTTACAGGCTAATGCAAGGATGCCTGACAGCATCTGAGCATTTTCTTCACTGGACAGCAGAGGGAGGAGGAGGAAAGGACAACTGACAGTGGAGCTAAAGAAGAACTGCTTCAAGAGCCCCAGAGGAGCCTATCACACTGAAGCTGAATAAATTTTTGTAATCAGACCAAAAGAAATAGCTGCACCTTGTCTGGGGATAGTGCTTCTGATAAACGACTTGGCAGGGGTAACAGGAGGTATAGTTATAGGGGAAAGGACCAAAGTGCAGTGATACTGAGTGCTGGGTGCACTTTAGGCAGCTCCACCTCACAAGCTTTAAACAAACCCAACTGGTTCTGATTCTGGGGCTACTATTGCTGTCCATATTCTACTTGGCTTCTGTGCCACAACCTGAGTGCCTGTCAGTCAATCCTTCTCGATGTGGACAAAAACATGTTTCAATAATTAACTGTAGATCCAGAGCCATCACAGTTTCCCAGTCCTGTGCCATGAGTGCATGAAATTTGGAACAGTGGGTGCCCTGTGCTGAGATGGACTTGTCAGGACCTTCAAGAAAGAGGGGAGGCAGTTCATGGAGCTTGATATGGTATCTATCTAGAAAGGTGATAGCAAATGCTCAACATGTGGTTAGCTTCTCAATTAAATAAAAAAGGGAAAAAAAAGGAAAAAAAAGGAGGCGAGAGAGATTCAGGAAGATTACCAGGGAACTAATAACTATCTTATTAAAACTATGCCTTTGTTTCCTCATCAAATCTTTTCATTATGCCTTCAAGGCATAAGGAGGATTATTAAATGTCAGCCACAATTCAAGTAATTAATGTATGGTGTTACCAGATATATATGTGCTCTCTAGAAGGATTAATAATAGCTGCTATTTCTCTTCCAACCATAGTTTCTCCATACTACATATATTAATCATGAGAATGTAGTGCATTTTTTAAACCCCTCTACTACTAAAAGTCTTTAAGGAATTCACACTTTGAAAATTGGAGAATTCTTAATATATTCTCTTCTCTACTTTTTAATTTGCTATTAAAATACAAAACCACAGTGAGCACTTGGGAAAAGAAGGAGTATAGGAAAGGCAGTGCTTTCTCCAGAGCTGCTGTTAAATGCAGAATCAATGTCCTCTACACCATTCCTTGAAATAGGTCTTTAATAACTATAAACCAGTAGCAAATTCAGAAAGTAGCTTGTCCCTCCTTAAAATAGGTTGGCTACTGTTCACTTATTACAATCAAAACACTTTAGAAAAAGCATCAGGAAAGTATTTTTACTTCAGACACTCCTCCCAGGGCTGGCTTGGGGCTATGTTCAGCACCTACTTCTCAGCTTATTGTCTCTGCAGCATGTCACTGCAAAGCACTGAGCACCAATGTGCATATTGTTTGTAAAACCTGCCGCAGGGGACAAGGAGCACAGTGGGGCTGAGGCTTTGCCCCTCTCAGATCCCTGCTGCCATAGCCAGAGCAGAGAGACTGCTCCCGACTTAGCACTCAAGAGCTGATCTGGACTTCCCCTGTGAGCTTGACAGTAACTTACAGTAGTTTTAACCCACAGGCTAAATGTGTGCTACAGGAGGTGGGGTGTGCTGCCTCAGATAACAATACACTTAACTACCTTCAGGGAAAGAGTTCCTGTGGATGCACTGACCCCACTGACAGGTTACCTGCCATCTATTCTCCCATGTGAGCTGCAGACCTGCTGGTGGCAACTGAAAATGGACTCTGCTCCTGACTGTGCAGCAAATAAACGTGTCCAGACGTAGCATTTAAATTGCTTACAATATGGAGAAGTTTAAATTCTTTCCTCCAATTCAAACTGTATCCCAGGTGTAACCCTTCCACAGGGAAGAGTCATTAGATAACTGATTTTGAACACTGCAAATTATAGAACGTATTACTAGCCCTTCCCATCTCCCAGACCAGCTCAAGATATGTTTATATACTATTAAAATTAATTAAGCTTTATGAGCTTTATGAGCACGAGATCAGGGTTTGTTATGGGAGTAATGGTGTAACTACCCACATAGTTACATACTGCCTTTAGGAGCATAACAGAAGATGTGTGTAGTGCACACACACATGGGAACTACACGCTCTGCCCCCAGAGCACCACCAAACAATAAGTAACTCCAACCATCTATGTGACTTGAAAACTACCAACATGGGGCAGTTCCTACAGGTCAGGACATAAACCATTTCTCCAGAGCAGCTTCAGAAAGCAGGTCTTCCACGACATGCATTCTTTTTTTTTTACATTTCAAGGAACATTTTGAAGCAGTTTTGAAGACCTACCTCCTCGCTGCACCAGCAGCGTGACTTCGCTTCCCTTCGGACATTCAATCAGCATATCCACCACCTGGTTGTGAGTGAGGCTCTGCACATTCTTCTTGTTGACTTCAACTATAAGGTCGCCCTCCTTCAGGCCGCGGCACCGTGGGCTGTCCACGATCTGTTTCACTCTTTGGCCGCCCCCACCGGGGCTGTCTGCTATAGTAAACCCAAAGCCCATAGGCCCTTTCACTATATGCACGGTTATGAGTTCAGGTTGCGTTGCTATCGAAGAGGCCAAAGAGACCGTGTCGTTGGGGTAACCATGGGGTCCGTTGGACGAGACCTCGGCAGGGCTGCTGGGTCTCACTTCCTTGGTGCCGTTCGCTTTCCCTGTTTTACTACTGTGGCTCGCCGGGGAGTCGTAATTTTCCTGCCCATTCACAATGATCGGCTCTTTGTCCAAAATTGCCACGGACGTAACCAGGCTCGTGTTGGGATCGTCGGGGTCGAAGGGCAGGGGGTAGCCTCGGCACAGTTCAAGGTCCACGCTGGCACCGATGGGGATGGACTGGAAGATTTTCACAACTTGAGCGTGAGTGTGCCCCAGCACACAGGTGTCGTTCACGCTGACTATGACGTCCCCTGTGGAGGACACAGACACCAAACATCTATGTGTTGTGCACCACAGGAAGGTAAGGACTGCAGCCTGTGAGCTGATCTACAGCATCCACGGGCACCACTCACGGGGAAACAGTAGCATTTAAGTACCTTTGCAAGGAAAAGGGGTGGTGATGCTTTGGCAAGCAGCAACTCTCTGTACACAGCGTATTCACTGCATAAAGCCTTTATGTACATAAACAGTTTTGAAAGTGGAAATAGAACTGGCTCATGAAAAAAGATTAATCAATTCAATTGACAGTATATGGCCCATTTAACAGTGATTTCGAAGCCCAGCTCTCACTGTTACACACTGTGCTACACTGACATATGAAAGAAACAAAACTGAGAGCACTTGAGAGCTATAACAGAAGGCTCTCAAACACCAAATGCTAAAATATGATGCCACATGTCATGTCTCAGACTTTGGCCAAAAATTTAGGTATTAATTTATGATTCATTTTTTAATGTGGGGGCTGCCATAAAGGGATGTTTAATGTCGTCACGCTCCACCTGCAACTGAGGAGGAGTTTGTGACCTCAGGTGAATCCTAACAGGATTTCATCATGCTGGGCCTGAACTCTGGCAAAACAAACTGGCCCATGGGACCTCCACATGGGAAAACACAAAATAGCCCAACTCTGCGCCCATTCCCTGGAAGTAGCTTGGGAGAGGGGGTGGAGGTATGGGGGAGATAAATGAACACACAGTGATGCAGCCCTACAAAAATACAGCAGCCATTGCCAGTAACCCACATCTTAATGTGGGATTCCACAACTGCTGGCTCCTCTCTGCAGGTAAGCATGGGGAGAGCAGGAGCTGGCAGAGCCCCAGATGGATATTTTAACACCTGAGGTGAAATTCTAGCACATGAAATGGCCTTGCTATGAGATTTTCAACATATCCCTCAATGTATCTCACTTTCCTGCTTGCTGAAGGCAAAGCTGAATGCCTTTCCCCAGAATGGGATGAGGGCTACAGTCCTCTATGAATTGCACAAGAAAACAGCTGTAACAAATTAAACCCAAGTGGTGGTGGTGATTTTGTTATAAAGCATTGGTACCTGTTTCCATTTTGCCATCCAGTGCTGCAGGGCCGTCAAGCACCAAACTTTTGATTTGGAGAAATTCATCTGGCTCATCCCCTCCAACAACAGTGAAGCCAAAACCCCTGCTGCTTTTCCTTAGCTTGGTGTGGATAAACTTGCCTTTCAACTCAGAAGGGTTCCGTGTAAAAAAAGGTTTTCCTGTGTAGGAAGTTTGGAAAAATCTATAAACAGGCAGGCAAGAGTGTTTGATCTGTTTTTCCTCTGCCCCTCCCTGTTCTAACAACTACACTGCATGCTGGGATGGGACTGTACTTCACTCCAGCATCCTCTCACCTCATCACAGGCCACTTGTTTCCTCAGATCCAACCATGCAGTAAAAGGAGTGAGCAAAAACCCTAGGACCTGGCACTTTGTTAGCTGTGGTTGTGCTCACCAAAGCCCCAAGGCTACAAAGGGGAAAACATGCTGCTTTAAAGAATAGGATATATTAAAGCTGACTTAGATATGTGTCATCTCTTTCTTGAGGTGGTTATATCCATCTCAGGAAGACTGGGACAGGGGCAGCACAAATACCTCCTGCAGAAGAAGTCTACAGCAGGAGTTTCTGCAGAAAGGAGCATCATTATGCTTTTCACCACTTGGCCTTCTCCCAACCCACCTGGCAAAAAACAACTTCTGAGCTCTGGCAAGAAACCACATAACCCTTTAGCATAACCTCCACGCCCCAGCATCGCCACCACCCTGTGACCTCCTCTGGTGAAAAAGAGGAGGATGCTGATGTTGCTTTTCAGACACTGTTTGAAGTGTTTTCTCACTCTTCTCTGCTCCTTGCCTGTTGTGTGTGCAATGCTGCTGGTGTGAAGTTACAGATCAAAGAGTGGCCTGGGACTTGAGGGGCCATGCTGGGGGCTGTTACTGCTCCCTGGGAGCAGGGTTAGGAGGGAACAAGGAGCTCCAACAACAAAAGCACATCCTTGCAACTCATGTTGCACAGGTTCAGAAAAGGATCCATGGCTGCTGTACCTCACAGCGCCAACTCTAAACACCTTTGCACTTCTAATTGCTTTGAATGTTTATAGAGGAAAAGACTGTGTCACTAAGCCCTCTGGTGACAGCTCCAGGATCAGCAGCATGCATCAGAGCCAGGAGAGCTGGCAAACTTTCAAAAAACCTCAGCAGCATTGCCATGGGCCTCTGTTAAGAAATGACAACTTCAGGGAGAGTGAGGGGATTTGACACTTGTAAGCCTTTGACTTGTGGGGGTGTGGGNAATGTCGTCACGCTCCACCTGCAACTGAGGAGGAGTTTGTGACCTCAGGTGAATCCTAACAGGATTTCATCATGCTGGGCCTGAACTCTGGCAAAACAAACTGGCCCATGGGACCTCCACATGGGAAAACACAAAATAGCCCAACTCTGCGCCCATTCCCTGGAAGTAGCTTGGGAGAGGGGGTGGAGGTATGGGGGAGATAAATGAACACACAGTGATGCAGCCCTACAAAAATACAGCAGCCATTGCCAGTAACCCACATCTTAATGTGGGATTCCACAACTGCTGGCTCCTCTCTGCAGGTAAGCATGGGGAGAGCAGGAGCTGGCAGAGCCCCAGATGGATATTTTAACACCTGAGGTGAAATTCTAGCACATGAAATGGCCTTGCTATGAGATTTTCAACATATCCCTCAATGTATCTCACTTTCCTGCTTGCTGAAGGCAAAGCTGAATGCCTTTCCCCAGAATGGGATGAGGGCTACAGTCCTCTATGAATTGCACAAGAAAACAGCTGTAACAAATTAAACCCAAGTGGTGGTGGTGATTTTGTTATAAAGCATTGGTACCTGTTTCCATTTTGCCATCCAGTGCTGCAGGGCCGTCAAGCACCAAACTTTTGATTTGGAGAAATTCATCTGGCTCATCCCCTCCAACAACAGTGAAGCCAAAACCCCTGCTGCTTTTCCTTAGCTTGGTGTGGATAAACTTGCCTTTCAACTCAGAAGGGTTCCGTGTAAAAAAAGGTTTTCCTGTGTAGGAAGTTTGGAAAAATCTATAAACAGGCAGGCAAGAGTGTTTGATCTGTTTTTCCTCTGCCCCTCCCTGTTCTAACAACTACACTGCATGCTGGGATGGGACTGTACTTCACTCCAGCATCCTCTCACCTCATCACAGGCCACTTGTTTCCTCAGATCCAACCATGCAGTAAAAGGAGTGAGCAAAAACCCTAGGACCTGGCACTTTGTTAGCTGTGGTTGTGCTCACCAAAGCCCCAAGGCTACAAAGGGGAAAACATGCTGCTTTAAAGAATAGGATATATTAAAGCTGACTTAGATATGTGTCATCTCTTTCTTGAGGTGGTTATATCCATCTCAGGAAGACTGGGACAGGGGCAGCACAAATACCTCCTGCAGAAGAAGTCTACAGCAGGAGTTTCTGCAGAAAGGAGCATCATTATGCTTTTCACCACTTGGCCTTCTCCCAACCCACCTGGCAAAAAACAACTTCTGAGCTCTGGCAAGAAACCACATAACCCTTTAGCATAACCTCCACGCCCCAGCATCGCCACCACCCTGTGACCTCCTCTGGTGAAAAAGAGGAGGATGCTGATGTTGCTTTTCAGACACTGTTTGAAGTGTTTTCTCACTCTTCTCTGCTCCTTGCCTGTTGTGTGTGCAATGCTGCTGGTGTGAAGTTACAGATCAAAGAGTGGCCTGGGACTTGAGGGGCCATGCTGGGGGCTGTTACTGCTCCCTGGGAGCAGGGTTAGGAGGGAACAAGGAGCTCCAACAACAAAAGCACATCCTTGCAACTCATGTTGCACAGGTTCAGAAAAGGATCCATGGCTGCTGTACCTCACAGCGCCAACTCTAAACACCTTTGCACTTCTAATTGCTTTGAATGTTTATAGAGGAAAAGACTGTGTCACTAAGCCCTCTGGTGACAGCTCCAGGATCAGCAGCATGCATCAGAGCCAGGAGAGCTGGCAAACTTTCAAAAAACCTCAGCAGCATTGCCATGGGCCTCTGTTAAGAAATGACAACTTCAGGGAGAGTGAGGGGATTTGACACTTGTAAGCCTTTGACTTGTGGGGGTGTGGGGAGGGAAAGGTGTATTTGAAGTTTATTCACGAGGTGGGGCAGTGTGAGGACTTGAACTCTTCTGCCTTTGAAGGGTAGCACAGGAACAAGATAATCCTGCATGTGCTGAGCAGATGCTTTGCTCAGACCTCAAGCTGCAAAAAATCCCTGACTATCAAAGTGCAACCCAATGTCTCAGGTAAGAAGGGTTGAGAGGCAGCATGCAGTGGGGCTTGGTACTGAGCTGGTTTCTGGCTCAAAAGACAAACAGAATAAGTACAGCTTCTGGTGTCTACCTACAAATGCAGGCTGAGCTTGCTCTGCCCTAACAGGAGCAAGCTCATAACAGGAGCAGCACCATAAACAAAACCAAAACCAAAACAGTGTTTGAGAGGGGATCACATCTCAAACGAGTGTAGCTACAAAACCCCAGCTGGAAGAACGGTACCAGGGGTCCTTGTACCCACATCCCCACCATCAGTGGGAAAGATGGATACCCCTGGGCACAGGGCAGGGGAACAGGGAAGCTGGAAATAGTTGCTGCAAATGGGGAGTAAGAGAAGAGGAAGCAGCACTGAGAAAGGAAGAGGGAGGAAGGAATGAAAGAGAGGTGGAGTCATCAGTGGTAAGAGGAAGAGGACATGTCACTTAAGAGTGGTGCTGAGACAGGCTAATGTTGCTGCACAATTTTGGTGGCTGGCAGTTGGGAGAGGGCTGAGTGTGGCTTCTAACCTCATCCCTCACATGACAGGTCCTTTGCACATGCACCAATGCCTGGGCAGCCCTTGCTTCAGCCTGACAGTGTAAAAGGCAGGGGGGGCATTCACAGATGCCTCCTCAAGGAATACCAGTGGTTTTGGGGTGCTCTGACATGCCTCACCCCAAATACTTGGTGGTCCGGGTATCATCCCCAGGCCTCCTGTGTTTTTCCTTGCTCCAAGTTTGGATTACTCAAATATATTCCCTTTGGGAATATGGTGGGGCCTTTGGATACTGCTAAATTTCACATATCTGTTTTGAAATTGCTGCTACCACCTGCAGCAGGGAGCACTCCCTGACCCTTCATGGTACATAGGGTAACAGCCAGAAACCCTTTTTTGATGCAGATGATCTAATTTGCCTCTTGAATTTGGCAATAACTATGATCTCAAAATGACTAGTCTAAAAATCTATGGAATTCAGCTATGCAGGCGAGTGCCCTGGTGTGCATCACTAGCCATGGAAATACTCCCTTTGCTGGTGGCTGAGATTGTTGGCTATTGGGAATTTAATTTTCAGGAAAAAAAAACTTGTTCAACTTTTACAACTGGTTTAACAAGGTTGTTACCTTGCACCGGTGCTTCCCGAACTGCCTCTTGGTTGTTTGAAACATGGTTTGGAGCAGCAGGTGCTGGGAGAGATGGACACTCCTCTGTCCATTCTAGAGAGGACAGAGAGGGAAATGTTACTTGTTTCACAACAGTGCTATGAGCTCCTGCATATACACACACTGGGAGTGTGGGTTTCAAGCAAAGAAGATGTGAGAAGCGTGGCAAGAGAGGAAACCAAAGTCATGGAGAGAAGGAATAAAATGAATAAGATGCTCAAAAACCAGTTCTGGAGGCCCTCCTATGTCCAGGTGAAAGTATCTGTCTGCTGGGACACCCCACCTCACAATCAACCTTGGAATTTGATTTGCATCTAAGTGGTCTTCACATTTATATGAAATCTATTTCCCATGGCACTCATGGCATCTAAGTAGAAGAGCTGACATTGCGGGAAATGGGGCTCCAGGAGGAATAGTGAAACCTAACTTATTTTCCCCTTAGATGATAGCTGCTCTGAAACAACTTGGTGTGAATATAAAGGTACCAAAACAAACATCAAAAATGCCACAGGCCCCTCATTGCAGTTGTGCTGCATTTAAAAGGAAAAAAAAAAAAAAAAAAAAAAAAAA